>ML797548.1:27252-59310 GCA_009831015.1 Picea engelmannii
AGTCCAAGGGGTTCCATTGATGCCTCTGCATCGTCAAGGTCCAAAACCCTGCACACTCAATCAAACTGAGTCAATAGCACCTGTCTATGTCAAAGAAGTAAAACATCATGTCATCTATCATAACGCATCATCATCAAGGATAAATGTTTTATCATCATAAAAGTCAAGATCATTTGCGAGCAAGTGTCCTCAAAGAATAAGTTTTCTCAGTGTGCCAGAGCGGGATGTTACACTATGTATGCTAGTATGAAAGAGAAAATGATGGGTAGGGATATATGGAACAACACTTGAGGTAGCTTGAATGATGGAATAACTTATGATTTCAACCTGCACTTGGTCAAATCAATGTCTCTTATACTAAATGGGATAAATAAACCTATTTATCATTAGATTGCATGAATATTTATGCAACTATATAAATTGTATTGAGTAATAAATGATTGATAATGAATTAATAAGAATGATGATGTTACAATGAGCTTCATCATGGTATACTTATATGTATTGATTAGTCATGAGGTGAATTTTTGTGTGTCCTTTTAGCTTTCTTTAACCTAAATAGTATTTATTATTATTATTATTATTATTACACATTCTAATTCTTCATCTCATTAATGAAGATCACTTATAGTGCCTCTGTTGTTGTGATAGAAATAGTAAGAATGAGAAGGAAAGGGGTTTGAGTTTCATATCAATCTAATTCATTTCCCTCTTTTTGAAATTGACAATTTTTGTTATGTAGTTGTAAGTGGTTTTTTTATTCCATGTTTCCTTTATGGCTTTTTTAGAAGTGGATGAAGATGGAAAACCCAATGGAATTTTTTAGATATCTATAGAAACTTATATAGGATCAATTACAATCAAACATCAACACTTACATGGGGATGCATTAAATAATTGATTCATGTCTTCCTTTCTCAAACTTTTTGGTTGGACAATTCTTAAAATAACACTAATGTTACATTGTTTAATACTTCTAAAAATGTATCATTTGTATGACCTATAAAAAAGCCACAACCTTTTTTAATTTCTAATCATGATCATAGTAATAGGTTGATAGAGACAAGTCTCAAGGGTTAGCTCAAGTGGTCATGAGCCACACATGAGATCTCTTCCCCGAAGTTGGGGACGTCACAAGTTCAACTCTCTTGGTCCCTTGAGATGAGGTAGACACTATTTTTTTTTTTTTTGTACTGGGGGAATCGGAAACACACGGTTCTCATACTCATGTGACATGGGGTCGATCCTCGTCGGCTACCACTATAAACCTGCGTTCATCCACGCATCCATCAAGAATGGAGCACAAGTAAATCAAGGTGAGAATCAAACTTGAGACCTCATTTTTACAAATTTCCTTCCATTTACATGACACTTGCCAATCGGTCAACACCCCTGCGGGCATAAGGTAGACACTATGAAAAACAATAAAGTTTTCAAATATGTATTATACTTAATTATATATAAAAAAAAAATAGATTAATAAAAATCAAAGACATGTGGGAAGGAAATAACTCTTGTATTTTTTTTTGGGCGGAGGGCGGAGTTCTTATGTTTTTCAAATCCATGCACTAAATTAAAATGCCACATATGTTATGATCTCACATGTAATTTTTTCTTCATAAGAGGGTATAAAAAATATATGACTATCTTAAGTTATTAGTACCTGTTATCACGCAGTTTGTAGTTAGGATAATGGATGGATGAAAAGAGGTCAAACTGGTGTAACTGAACCAATCCCACCACTGTCACCTCGATGGGAAGGTTCTTTCTGTTTAGGGAGGTAAGGCCCGGGGGAGACATCCCCGGTGACCTGGGGTTTTGAGAAGGAAAAAGGTTTAGCAAGGCTAAGTGATAATAATCCCCCTCACAAGTCACCACCTGATCAGAAAGTCTGAGTTATAGCCAAAAAAGATAATCAAAAGTAATAACCAAGAAGAGTACCTTCTCGAGACAAAGCAACAAAAAAACTAGGCATATGCAAACTTGCTTGTTAGTTAGTACTTCATATAATCAATGAATTTTCTGATAATAAGAAATTGAGCAATAGTATTGATGAAATGAATCAATGTGTGTACAATAGCAATGATTACAATATCACTTCTCAATACATGCTAGAGAAACTTGGCATTCAATGTAAAAAAATCAACACTTCATAAACAATGCCTTAACCAACCATTCAATTGCTTTAAAAGTGAAACGAAATCTACACAAAGGTGTTTTATAGCACAAGAAGGTGACGGCAGTGCTAGGGTTAGTATAAATTAGTCTAGGCTAGGGTTAGTAAGGGTTAAAGGTTGTTCAAAGTATTGGTTGTTTGTATGATCAAATTACTCAATGCAAGAGGTCTTAGACTAGTGCGCTATTGGGGTATATGGATTCAAAGAGAGGATGGAAAGGCTGAAGGACTAAGTGATATTGAAAATCTAAAGACAAGAGGGTAAAGTGTTAAGGTGTTTCTAAAGCAAGGCCTCAACAACAAAACCCTAGGGGAGAGAGGCTCACTTTGGTGTAGAAACCCTAGGCCTCAGTGCTCTCTCCTCCTTCTTTAGCTCTATGGCAATAAATAAAATGACTAGCTTGAATAATGGTTGATAAGAACTAAGACAAGAGGTTTTGTAAGCAATGTTTTGCTAAAGCAAGGCTTTACTAGACAAACCCTACGGAAAAATGTCTCACCATGTGTAGACACCCTAGGCCTTGGTGCATCTTTCTCCTTCTTATCTCAACAATAAGAGTGAAATGGCTAGGCTAGAAGAAAGGATAGAGTGTTTCTATGGCAAGTCTCTATCTTCTTCATGCAAATCAAATGGAAAAAAAATCTTAGTGGGGACATGAGACAAGGACATTAACTAGTGCTTGTCACCTAGGGTTTGATTCAGCAAATTATAATAACATATGCAAGTAAATAGAACTCAAACCATTCAATTAAGAAGTGTTTTCATAAATCCACTTACATAAACCAAGAAACCATGTAGAAAAACCCTAGTTTCAACACCTTCCACCAAGAGAAATGCCAATAAAAGTCTTCCTTCAACAAGTGAGCTTCAAAATTTCAGCCAATAACCCTAAGAAGGGCACAAATTTCAGACCTCGCTAATGAGTGATTCAGAGATGATCCAAAAAATGAAGGTAAAAACCCTCAATATATAGCATACCAATGACCTAAATTACATTTTAGGTCATTAAAAGGCCGACAAGGCCAAAATACCAAAATCATATTGTTTTACATTAAAAGTATTAAATTAAAACCCTAATCAAGCAATAGTGAGACATCATGCCCTTTCTATGGTGATGTTATCCCCTTTTAGGGCAAATGCAGCCTCCTAGATCAAAACGTTATGCCTCCTTAGGCTTCTCCAAGTGGCCACACGTGCCAAAACTACCATATCTGCCTCCCAAAACGTCCATAATGTTGGGTGACATCATGGGAATCCTGGGAGATGTCCTGGGCCTTCCAAGGCCAACATCCCTATGGAGAGGGATTAACCCCCGTAGGTACAGGTCTGCTCAAGTGCCTCTGGTGGATTCTTATGCTCTTCCCTGGTACAAATGCTATGTCCTGTCTCTGCCCCCTGCTGGGGTCTCAACATCCATCTGGTGGGCTCTTCATCCCCATGGAGGTCTGAACTGATCATCTCCCTATGTGTACCTGTCCAACATGGTACATGTCCATCGGGCATGAACTTTCACATCAACAAATACGCCCTCCATGGGATCATAAGTCACAGGGATCATAGCAATGTCAATCACATCTCATTATCAATATTAGTAAAAATGTGCATAAACCCCTTTACCCCAGTCTAGTGCTCAAAGGCATTATACAAGTCTATAATGCAAGTTTGGAGGAAGTGACAGGACGTCCTATTGGGCTAGTGTCTACTAGAAGAGGGATGTTTCTGGAAAGGATTAAATCCAATTCATGTAAATGGGTGAGGTGGATGGGACTGCATGGGCAAAAGGTGCAGTGATAACAGGGATGGCTTACCGGTGGGTGCCTTTATGGAGGGTGAGTTGCACCTATCATTGATGCAAATATTTCCAAGCCCATTCATGCCTTTTATCTTCATTCTTTTTCTTCCAAGATGTTGGTCAAAAGACACTGCCCTGGTTTGGTGACCAGTGGTGGTAATGTTATCCACAATAATTTCATGGAAATGAGAAGGTTGGCTCGTGATGAGACCCCCTTTCCCTTGGCTATCCCACTAAGAGACACTACCCTGGCGTGGTGACCAAATGCTGGTAGTGTCATACCGCTAGATGCTCATGGAACTAATAGGTTGGCTCGTGATGAGACCCCCTATCCTCTAACCAGGTCTTGTCTTTATTTTTTTTTATCTTTTTATTTCTTTTTTATTTCAAGGAGATAGTCAAGGGACACTGTCATGGCTTGGTGACCAGAGGTGGCAACATTACCCACAAGTAATTTCACAGAAATGAGAAGGTTGGATCATGATGATACCCCCTTTATCTTGGCCATGCAACCAAGAGCCTCTACCCTGGCATGGTGACCAGCTTCTAGTGGTGTCATGCCGTTAGGCACCCATGGACCTAATAGGTTGGCTCGTGATGAGACCCCCTATCCCTCAACTAGGTCTTGATTTATTTTTATTTTTTTACGGGTCCCTCTGTTTCTTGCTGAGAAGCTTTTTATTTCTTTCTCATAGATCCCTGGGCGAAGCATCTCGAGGTTTTATTCTTAGGATTTTATTGTCGACTGGTTTTACTGTTGGACAATTGAGAGGGAGGGTGAATGAGTTGTTATTGTGCTTAAACAATTATACCCATTTTAAACTCTTCATATAACACTCAATCATGATCACAATGATGCAAGGAAGTAAGCAATAGAATATTAAACATCAATCACACATTTGAAATACACAGAGACAGACATTTCCTAAGGAAACCCATAAAGGGAAAAACATCTTCTTCTTGATATGAAAATAATCTTTATTTTCTTTACATCATCATTCTTATGAGCACCAACTCATTGTGAGGCTATCGCCTATGTTTTGAAATATGCAACTTGTTGAGAGCACCAAATCTCTGGATTATATAGCACCCACTAGAGGGAAGCACCAACTCCCTAAGTGTTCCAGCACCAACTTCCAGTCACACAGGCACCAACCTGTATAACAAAGAACAATAGTTCTCCCTTGCACCACCCTGCCACCCTCATTTTTATGGATGCAACCAGATGGAAGCTACAACACCCTGTGTTCAAGAACCCACTTGAACCTCTGAGGACAACAGTCCTCTTCAGCACCTCCCTTCCACCCTGAAATATTAATCTTTGCTTGCTTGAATCTATTACAGTGATACAATATTCATCAATGTCTTACCAGTCTCATCATTGTTCTGATACATTGCTCTGCTCTGCCTGCTTCAATGTCCTCCTCCTTGCATCTTCATAATCTTTATTTTCTTCTGCTCTGTCTCTGCATGTGCACCTCGACTTTTTATTCCTCTCTTAGATATCCATCTCTGTTCTATGCGCTAGGCCTCTTCTATGCATTTCGGTTGTTGTCCTCAGCATGATTTTTCCCGTGTGAAATTACTCTCAACAGAATAAACCTCCACTTTTCTGTTTTGCGTATATTTAAAGTACCAATTCCTCTTCCAGATCATCCAGCTAAATCTCTGTCCCCTCTGGTGGTTACGTTGAGTTTGTTCTTCATCCATGGTCATTATGCTGAGACTGTTCATCATTAGTGGTTGTTCTTGAGATTCTTTAGATTTTCTGGAAGCTACAGTCTTCGACGCTTTTCCATCTGTCAAGGGTCTCTATGATGGGTCTGGCTTCCACTAGCAGTCGCCTCGAGACTCTTCAGCTTCTCTGGTGATCACCCTGAGAGTGTTTGAATTCTTTTGGTAGATGCAATCAATCATTTTCTACAGTTACAATCAGTCTGTCTCTAGCTGTTACTAAGAGAACATATGTGCACTCATCTCTTTGGCACCTTTTTCCCTCTCTAATAAATATACACAGTGGGTGCTAGCTCTTCTTTCTAAGCCCCTACCTTCCACATGATCACGACTGTGACCAGACGCCTATCCAATAGGCGCTTCGCAACTTCACATTTTGGGATATCCAACTGCGAGTTGCCTCGATCTTCCCAACTCGCGAAACTCTGAAATGGAGCCTAGCACCGCTAGCTCCTTCCATTCTCTCCCATTGATGTGACCAGGGGCCAAGCACGAGGGTGCTTCGTGATTTCTCATATCGCGACCTCCTGCTGTGAGTTTCTTCCAAACTCACGATACACGAAACTCTAAAATACTTCATATCAGATCAATGGTCCAGATCTTTTCCTTTGATCGATGACTGCTATTAAATCGTGATTTCGTATTTTGCAATTTCCTGCTATGAGTTGCCTCGAATCTCTCAACTCGTGAAACTATGAAATGTTCCATATCAGATCAACAGTCGAGATTTCTCTGTGATCCGATGACTCAAATCATTTCATGACTTCGCATATCGCGAGTTCCTGTGTCACATTCCTTTGACTTCTCCAATGTACAAGTCAACGAAATGTCAATTGCTCACCACGTGTCCTTTGGCTCCAACGACCCAGAAAATTTTGTGACTTCTCATATCGTGATTTCCCACACCATGCTCCTTTGACTCCTCCAATGTGAAAGTCAGCGAAATTCCAATCAATCGCCACGTGTCCTCTGGCTCCAACAGCCATGATTGTTTCCTGACCTCGTGTATCGCGAGTTAGAGTATAGTACTTAGCCTTATCCTCTTCGCAATTATACAGGATCTGACGGTTGTTGGTCCTCGACGCTCAGATCCAACGTCTGAGATTTGTTCTCCTCTTCTGCGCACTCCTCCTGCGTGAATTCAGATCTGACAGCCATCGGGAATTCAGGATGGGTGATCCAATGATCACTGTTGCTCCTCCTCCTGAGCTTACACTTCTATTCTTTCCATGCCATCATCACTACGTTGTTGATCTTTCTATCATTGGAAAACAAGTATACTCTTGTCGTGTTGATATTGCCATCAATGAAAAACAAACATACTCTGCCTTATGTCTGTAAATATTCCAACAATCTCCCCCTTTGGCATTGATGGAAACCTTGAAGAACCTAAAGAACTACACTATTCTACCTGGACATCCAACCATACTATTGTAGCATCTTTACCACACTATTTCTCCCCCTTTGACATCAATGTCAAAGAAGAAACACGCTCCCCTTGAGTTGTTGCAGTACATATAGAAGGTATCATATATGTGATAAGAACATACTCCCCCTAACAAGGTGAACATATTAGACGAAAGAAGGTGTGACCCCCAACTTCTAACGAAGATATTCAAATGGTGTCACCGCTAATGATTTAGTAAAGATATCAACTATTTGTTCTATGGAAGGAATATAGTTCAGCTGAACAACTCTATTTGTAACCTATTGTCTGAGAAAATGATATTTTATTGGTATATGCTTAGTGTTGGAATGAAGAACAAGGTTCTTGGAGACACTAATGGCACTGGTGTTATTACAGTGAATTGGAATCGGATCAGTATAATTTACCTTCAAATCTGCAAGAGTTTGGACCAACCATAAAATCTGAGTGCAACAAGTAGCAACAACAATGTACTCTACCTCTATAGTTGATAAGGAAATATACCCCTGTTTCTTACTAATCCATGCTACTAATGAGTAACCTACGAAGAATGCACCTCCACTGGTGCTCTTTCTCTCATCCACACAATTTTCCCAATCAGCATCTGAATAAGTAGTTAACTAAAAATTATGATTTTTAGGATACCATAGGCCATAGTCCATTGTTCCTTTCAAGTATCTGAATATTCTTTTGACAGCTAACAAATGACTCTGCTTAGGTGTGGCCTGATACCTTCCTAAAGTCCAACAACATGCATTATGTCTGGACGGGATGTTGTGATGTACAATAGGCTGCCTATGATAGACCTATATGAACTCTGATCAACATCAGATGAGTCATCATCCTTTCTTAACTTACATCCAGTGACCATAGGTGTGCTCATAGGTTTAGAATATTCCATTTGAAACATTTTCAACATTTCTCTTAGATATTTTTCTTAAGAAAGAAATATTCCTTCAGACTTCTGAGTAATTTGTAGGCCAATAAAAAATGATAGTTCTCCTATCATAGACATTTCAAATTCAAACTACATGGTAGAAGTAAACTATTTTACTAGTGAAGCATTATTACTACTGAAGATGATGTCATCTACATAGACCAACACAATGAGCAAATCATTACCCTCTGTTTTGATATATAGATTGTTGTCAATTGTTCCTCTCTTAAACCCTTTGTCTTGAAGATATGTATCCAGTCTGTGATACCAGGCATGAGGATCTTGTTTAAACCCATATAAGGCTTTCTTCAGCTTGCAGACAAAGTCAGGGTTATCTGACAGTTGGAAACCCTCTGGTTGTTCCATATAGACTTATTATTTTAGATCTCCATTTAGAAAAGCTGACTTGACATCCATTTGATAGACTTTAAACTTCTTATGAAAAGCATAGGCAAGAAACATTCTAATAGATTCTAATCTTGCTACAGGCGCAAATGTTTCATCAAAATCCAGTCCTTCTATTTGAGCATATCCTTTGCAGACCAATCTAGATTTATTTCTTACAATATTTCCTTGCTCATTCATCTTATTTTTGTATACCTATTTTGATCCTATTACATTTTTATCTGTTGGCCTACGAACGAGTTTCTAAGTGTCATTATTTTCAATCTGGTCCAGTTCCTCATTCATTGATTTTAACCAATTTACATCTTTACTGACCTCATTGAAGTTCTTGGATTCCACCATGGATATGAAGGCTATATGTGATTGCTCAGTGTTTTTTATTATCCTTCTCCTGGTTTGTACACCTTTGTCTTTTTCACCAATTATCTGACTTGGAGGATGATTCTTTTGAGTAATTCTGGAGGAAGAATTTGATGATGTCTGTTGATTTGAGTTTGCCTGAGTATTTGCATATTCATCTGACTCAGAGCCTTCTTGTTCTAATTCTTGGACCTTTTCAGCTTCAACTTCATCTATATCCTCTTTTGTTGATTCAGTATTGTTCACCTCTCTTACTGGAATTCCTTCATCAACTTTTATGTCAATACAATCAACCAATTTATGAATCCTCTTATTACAGCATTTGTATCCTTTACTATTTGTAGCATACCCTAAGAATATGCCTTCATCATCCATGTCATCATACTTGCCAAGGTTCTCACCATTATTTTTTATGTAGCACTTACTGCCAAAGACTTTGAAGTGTTTGATTGAAGCATATCTTCCATACCATAGTTCATAAGGTGTCTTGTCACTGTGTGGTCTGAGGTAGGTTTTTTTAAGAACATGGATTGTTGTGTGTATTGCTTCTACCCAGTAGGTTTGACCAATGTTCTTCTCATTCATCATTGACCTGGCCATTTGTTTCACGGTTATGTTTTGACTCTCAACTACTCCATTTTGCTATGGAGTTCTTGGGATTGTGTATTCTCTCTTGATCCCATTTTTATCACAGAATTCCTTAAAATCACTTGACATAAATTGTCCTCCTCTGTCTGATATTACTTCCTTTAACCTCTTACCTATTTGATTCCCAGTTAAAGCCTTAAATATTTTAAATTTCTCAAATGATTCATCTTTTTCTTTGAGAAAAGAAACCCAAGTAAGTCTGGAGTAATCGTCAATGATCAGCATAAAGTAGTTTTCCTTCCCCGTGCCTTCTTGTCTTGATGGTCCACATAAATCCATATGAATTAATTGGATTGGTTTCTTTGTTGAAGTAGAGATCTTGGATTTAAATTGAGTCCTGGTTAGATTTCCTACTTGGCAGGGTTTACACACAGAGTCTTGTGGCTTTGATATTCTTGGAAGATATTTTGTTGCCTCAAGAGTTTTGAGCTTGATTAAGTGGTCAAAGTTTAGATGTCCAAGTCTTCTATGCCATAACCAATTTTCATCATGTTTTCTTAGATGAAACTCTTCTCTATCTTCTTTCAGCACATATACATTATTATCTATCCTTATGCCTTTAGCCACCACTTGTCCTGAGTTTACAGACTTTATCTTGCAATCCTTGGAAGTGAACATCACTTCACATCCTCTGTCACAAAATTGACTTACACTGAGCAAATTATGTTTCCGCCCAACTACAAGCAGAACATCCTGGGCTTTTCCTTTTCCATTACTTAAAATCACCATCCCTTTACGCTTGATTTTGCCTGGAACATCATTTCCAAAGGTTACATTTCCTGATTTTCTTTCACTTAGAGATAGAAACTTACCTTTGTCTCTCGTCATATGTTTGGAGCAACCACTGTTAATATACCAGGGGTTCTTTTGTCTTTGAGCTGACATCACTAGTCCACACTTGTCATTTTATCTCTTCTTCCAAACCTTGACATTTTCAACAGAAGGATTCAAATCTAGTTCATAGTTCCTTAAGCGACAGTTTGCAGCTTTATGTCCATAATTATGGAAGGTGTAACATTCGGATTCATTGAATAAAGGATCATAACGATTGTTATGCTTAACCTGTGTCCTTTTCCCAACCATCACATGATTTGCAGTATGTGGTTGTTTGTTACTTGGTGTCTCATTCTTTGTTGTGACATATATCTATTCCTTGAGTGTCTTGATTTCTCATATCTAAATTTTAAGGAGCAGTTTACAACTTTGTGACCAAAGTTAGAACAGTAAAAGAATATCCATAGAAAAATCATTTGTACCTGGAAAATGGTTGTCTTCTTTGAGCAGGTCGATTTCTTCCATGCTGATGATTTCTTTGAGCATAGGGTATATTATTTCTTTGTTCTACAGTTTCATTCTGGTACTTCTTCCATCTCTCTTCCTTGGTGGTTGATTATCTTCCTTTGTTTCTCCATATTTATTGTTGGCAATGCATGTAGATTTGACAAACTTAATGGATTCTTTGTTGCTTGGCTGACTATTATTTGATCCTTCTTCATAACCCAAACCACTTTTCAAATTTGGATTCCTTTGTTGATTGAGAATGGTGGCTAATCCTTCTGAGGCTTTAATGCTTGGAAGATTTTTGAGATATAATGCTTTAAACTTCTCCATTTATTTTCTGATTTTTACTACCTCTTCTTCCAAGGCTTCACATATTGCCTTCTTTTCTGATAATTGTTGTTTCAGAATGTCATCTATTTTCTTTGCCTCTTCTAATTCTACTTTTAGCAGGGCAAAGTCTTCATCAGGTTTTTTACTGTCTTTCTCGAACTGTATCAGCAATTGCTTTTGCTTCTTCTTCTTGAGTCTGAGTATAGGAATTTCTTCTAGAGCACTGATCAGCTCTTCTTCCAAGTCAACCATAGCTTATTCATCATCAACATCACTTCGTGTTCTTTTATTATCATAATCCTCTTTGGACATTAGCATAAATTCATTAATCTTATCTTCACAAGAAGAGTCACTATCTGTGTCTCCTGAAGAGTCATCATTGTTTACACATAAGCTTTTCTTTTTACCAAATCTCTTGAATTTGTACTTCCCTTCACCTTCATATTTGTGGTCCTTCTTCTTGTGTGGACACTTAGATTCAAAGTGACTTATCCTTCCATAGTTAAAAAATTTGAAGGGAATATTGCCTTGGTACTTGCCTGATCCTTTCTTTAGTCTTCTCACAAATTTTGCTTCAATTTCATCAGCCTCAGAATCCTCATTCTTATCTTCTTTAAATGATGCTTCTCTAGAGGTGGGTTTATCTTTAACTATCCTCATTTCATATGTAGTCAAAGTTTCTAGAATTTGATCAGAAGCCGAGGCTTTTAGATCATTAAGTTCTTCTATAGTAGAGATCTTTGGGTTGAACCTATCTGGCAGAAATCTCAAAATCTTTTGAACTAAAGAGGGTTCCTCAATTTTTTCACCAAGTGCTTTCATTGCATTTACTAGTTCTTCAACTCTTAGAAAGTAATTTCCAACAGTTTCATCCTCTTTCATCTTTAGCTGCTCAAACTGTACTCTATAGGTTTGAAGCTTGGCGTCCTTTACCTTCTCATTACCTTCATAACTGCTAATGAGTTTGTCCCACATTTCTTTGGTAGTTTCTAAGTGCATAACTTTTACAAATTATGCTTCTGCAAGCCCACTCAGAATAACATTCATAGCCTTAGTGTTGAAGCTGAATTCTAGCTTGTCATCCCTATTAGCTAGTACAACTGGCTTTACATAACCAGTCTCTACCACATCCCAGACATCTGCACCTAGGGCCATTATGTAGGTTCTCGTCCAAACTTTCCAGAAGGCAAAGTTTGTTCCATTGAAGAGGGGAGCCTTATTGGTTGAAGGTCCTTTATGGCTTGACATGTTTAAGCTTCATGATCTACCTTTAGATAAAAGGAACCGGCTCTGATACCAATTATTGGAAAAATGAGAGGGGGGGTGAATCAGTTGTTACTGTGCTTAAACAATTATACCCATTTTAAACTCTTCACAGAACACTCAATCACGATCACAATGATGCAAGGAAGAAAGAAATAGAATATTAAACATCAATCACACACGTGAAATACACAGAGACAGATATTTCCTGAGGAAACCCATAAAGGGAAAAACCTCTTCTTCTTGAAATGATAAGTAATCTTTATTTTATTTACATTATCATTCTTATGAGAACCAAATCATTGTGAGGCTACCACCTCTGTTTTGCAATCTGCAACTTGCTAAGAGCACCAACTCTCTAGATTCTCTAGCACCCACTAGAGGGAAGCACCAACTCCTTAAGTGTTCCAGCACCAACTTGATAGAAGCACCAACTGTAAATGTGTTGAACCTGCACAGAATAGATATAGCTAAACAATAATACACATATTTTCAGAGAGAATTGGATAAAGAAGAAGAAGGAGAGAAAGAATGGAAGAATTCTCATTAATCGTTATGAATAATGAATAATTTACACATGATATACTCTATATAACTCAATGAGTTCGACTTGAGGTGAACCAATGCACCATAGTGGTGGTATAGAGTGATCTGGACACACACAAGCAGTTACGGGAGTGAACTACCACCTATTCTAGTTTCTTAGGCAGTTACAGGAGTGAACTGCCACCTAGTTGAGTTAACCAGTCAACTAGTCTTCAGTTAACTAATAGAAAAGAGAGTAGTGAGGAGTTAACTCAGGGAATCAAGGATAATGCACCACTCTGGTGATGATACCAAGGAAAGGTCGAATTAGCATGGTAATGATCCCAATGCAACATCTAAACTCAACTCAACTAGTCAAACTGAAGTGTCAACTGAAAGAGAATATTCTCTAGGTGGAATATTCTCCCCTAGAATATAGGAGACTGGAAAATGACTAATTATGACTAATAAACAAGGAATAAACTTAGGAAAAATAAATCCTAAGTGTTGTGAAGTAACTCCAACACCCCCCCTGAACATCACTATGGTGAAAATAAACATTGGGTCCTAGAAACGAGGCCATGTTAGGTACCCAAGTACAAAAGATACACTGAAAATAAAGTGAGGAAAGAGGGAAAACCTCATGGGAAAAACCCCCCCTCAAGGTACAATATATGTAAAAAGAAGAACTACAGTTGCTAGGCAACTGTGTCCTTCACTCCAAGATGACCTCGCAGAGAATGGAATTTCTGCTCAGTGAAGGTCTTGGTGAAAATGTCTATTGTCTGTTCTTCTGAAGGACAGAATTGTGAGTCGATGATCCCCTTGTGTACCAAGTCCCGGATGTAGTGCATGTGGATCTCGATCTGCTTCGTCCAATGCCTCTGAACTGGAACTCTGTAGAACTTTAAATTTCTCTAGTTGTCACACCAGATGACGATCGGTCGATGAAACTGAATGCCCAACTCAGTGAGAAAATGTTGTAGCCACATAGCCTGAATGGTTATGTTAACTACCCCTCTATACTCTGTCGCGGCTGAAGATAGAGCAATGGCAGCTTGCTTCTTGCTGGACCAACAGATAGGCCCAGAACCAAGACTAAGTGAGTAACCAGATGTGGACTTGCGATCAATGCTATTTCCAGCCCAATCGGAATCAGTAAACCCAATGAGATATAATGTAGAGTCTATTGCATAATGAATCCCAAAGGTGATGGTGCCCTGTACGTATCGAAGGATACGCTTTGTAGCTTTCCAATGTAGCTCATGCGGCTCCTGCATGAACCAAGAAACTGCACCAACTGCATATGAGAGATATGTTCTGGAGTGTGTGAGATACAAAAATCTCCCCACTAGCTGTCTGTAGAGTGTGTTGTCAACCAGTGGAGTCTCCATGCCATCCTCAAGTTTGACTCCTAATAGGAAAGGAGTAGGAGCAAACTTGCAGTCTGTCATGTGAAATCTCTTAAGGAGATCTCATGCATACTTGGATTGAGACAGTTTTATGCTTGATGAATCCTAACTAGTCTCAAGTCCAAGGAAGAAGTGTAGAAGACCCATGTCCGTCATCAAAAACCTGTCATGAAGAATCCTCTTAACTGCAACAATCCCTAAAGTCGAGCAACCTATGATCAACAAATCATCGACATACAAAATTAAAAGTAGAAGTGAATCAGTCGTCCTGAGCATGTATAAATTCAAGTTTGATTTACAATGTACAAAGTTCTGTGACAATAGGTGGGAGTCCATCTTGGCATACCATGCCCTCAGAGCTTGTTTGAGGCCATAAAGTGACTTCTTCAATCGACAGACCAAATATGAGTCCTGCATAAATCCCTGGGGCTGCTCCATGTAGATCTCCTCAGAGATATCACCATGAAGAATTGCATTATTCACGTCCATCTAATGGAATTCACATCCCTTGGTTGCCGCAATGTCAAGTGTCAATCGTATGGAATCCATCTTCGCTACTGGAGTGAAGGTCTCATCATAGTCAATACCATGAACCTGTTGAAAGCCTTTGGTGACAAGCCCGGCTTTGTATCTCTTGATCTGTCCATCCGCTGCACTC
The DNA here is from genome assembly GCA_009831015.1 of Picea engelmannii. Taxonomy (NCBI): domain Eukaryota; kingdom Viridiplantae; phylum Streptophyta; class Pinopsida; order Pinales; family Pinaceae; genus Picea; species Picea engelmannii. Next base: position 42,201 of record ML797548.1, read on the forward strand.
TTGGTCTTATAGACCCATCTACATCTGACAATTTTCCTCATAGAAGGAAGGGGAACCAGATCCCAAGTCTGGTTCTCGAGGAGGGAGTTGTACTCCTCCTGCATGGAAAATTCCCAAAAGGGATTTCCAGTAGCCTCGCCATAAGACTGTGGATCTGAAGACTGAACCAAGAAAATATGTCTGGAAGGAAATGGTTCAGTGGCAGTGAGTGCAATGGGAGGCTCCTCGAAATCAGATCGAGTCCTGCTAGTATCGGTTGGATCACCTACGAGATCCCCTGCATCCTAAAGAGTAGTTTGTGCCCACTTGGGCCTCTGCAACTGCATCTGGATGATCTGACTCTGCATATGACTGTACTGACTCTGAATCTGAATCTGAATCCTCTAATTCCTCTGAATCAGAACTCTCTTCTGAAGAAGAGTCGACATGTGCATGCTCATCATCTCGGTGAAGTGGAAGAGTGAAGGTGTCTGCATGCGGCTGTTGAGGTACATGCGAGACACTTTCCTCGAATTGGACACTACGCTCAATGATGAGTCGGTTCAAGGAAAGATCAATAAGCTGATATCCCTTCACACCATCAGGGTATCCAACAAAAATTCACTCAGTGCTTTGTGTATCAAGTGCCTTCCTCTTTTCAGAGGGAATCCGGGCCCATGCACGAGAACCAAAAATGCGAAAGTGGGTCACTTCCGGTTTGAGGCCTCTCCAAGCCTCATATGGGGTCTTATCATTGACAGATCTATGGGGAGATCTATTTTGGATGTATGTTTCACATTTAAGTGCTTTGGCCCATAGTCTCTGTGGTAGTGACTTTGCATGCAACATGCAAGATGACATCTCCTTTAGAGATCTGTTTTTCCGCTCAGCAACTCCGTTTTTCTACGGAGTGTAGGGAACTATATGTTGCAATTGAATCCCTACCTCATGGCAGAGATTATGGATCTCATGATTTACATACTCTCCCCATTATAATTTCATAGGACTTTCATTTCTTTCCGGACTGTGTCTCAACCAAAGCTTTGAAATCTTTGAGGTGTTGAAAGACCTCAGACTTTTGCCTGAGAAAGTAGATCCATATAAAACGTGAGAAATCGTCATAAAAAATGAGAACAAACCTCAGTTTGTTGATCGATGGATGCGGAAAAGGACCCATGAGGTCACTGTGGATCAGATCTAAAGGTGAGGAAGCTCACTGAGACTTTCCCTTGTCGAATTTCTCTTGAGGGTGTTTTCCGAGAACACATCCCTCACATACTCCCTTGGAGAAATGGATGTCTGGTAGACCATCAACTAATCTGTGCTTTCTAAGATTTTGCATGTATCTAAAATTCAAATGTCCAAACCTTTCGTGCCATATCCTACTACTTTCATCAGCATGAGTAAGAAGTAAAGAAGAATCAGGTTCAATGAATTCAGAAAATGTATACAATCTAGACTGATGATTTACCTCATCAGTTGCAACCCTGGAGTTGGTTTGCATGTCGTAGATGTCCACGGAATTTGGTGTGAAGATGACTTTCTTTCCAGTGCCGGAATTTTTCATCTAATATATGGAGAGAAGGTTGACAGAAAGTTTGGGAACATGCAGTATGTTCTCGAAGCTTCCATTGGTGAGTTCAATCCTTCCTTTGCCAGTGACTTTGACAGAAGAGTTGTCCCCCATCATAATAGGAGGACCTTTGCATGCATCCAATGAAGAATAGACTGCTTCTGAGGCAGCCATGTGATGTGATTCTTCTAAATCTACGATCCAAGCATCGGGAGAGGAGTTGATGGCAATCAAGGCATGTCTAGAATTGTCTTTCTTGGAATTTGGATCTTCTAGCTTCTTCTTCTTTGCACCCTCGGGGATGCGATCTCCAATGTTGTTTTGCTGAAGTATTTGAGACATCATATATATTTGTTTTTTCATGCATGCAGATTCCGAATGGAATCCTTTTTGACAGTATGTGCATTTCTCTCATTTTCTTCCCTTTTCTCCTTTGGATCCGGAGGCATCGGTGAAGGGTTTTTTGTACCCTTCCTTTTTCGAATGTGCATGAGATTTCATCTTATCCTGATCTTTAGATTTCTGATATTTTTGGCTACCATCATGCACAGTAAGTGCATGCGCCCTTGGGCTTTTGATTGCACCCATGTTGATGAGCTTGGTTTTCTCTTGTGTCAGGGATTCGATAAAGTCCTCAAGAGAAGGCATCTTCTAGGTGGCTCCAGAGGTGAATTTGAAAGTATGGAATATGGATACGAATACATAGAATTCAGGTCCAAGCTTGGAGAGAATGGTGAGAACCATTTGTTTCTCCTCCACCGATTTATCAACCCCGCAAGCTTTGAGTTGCGACAGTAAATCCTTGAATTTTGTAAATAAATCTTAGATATTGTCGAAGATTTTTGGATCCAATGTGAGTAGCTCCACCTCCAACATGTGTCCCCTCATCTCAGCTTGTTTTTCAAATATCCCTTCCAATATTTTCCAGGATTCATTGGGAGTCTTATAGGAAGATATGTGAAAAAGGAGATCGGGAGAGATAAGACTGCAAATTGTTATGAGTGCCTCATCCATGCGATTTAAGTACTTGGATTTTTATATGGCTGATGTAGGATCTGTATCTGTATTCATGGTTAACCTATACAACCCTATGTATCGTAGATGTATGGCTATTTTCTCCTTCCATGCAAAATAGTTGTAAGGTGTAAGAATGAATTCTTTTTGGAATTCCATCTTTCTGTTGTCTTCAATCTTTTGTACCTGCAAAACATTTGGTGTAGATTTTTCTTCGTAGTCCCTCGGCTCTAATACCATGTAAATGTGTTGAAACTACACAAAATATATCTAGCTAAAAAACAATACACACATTTGCAAAGAGAATTGGAGAAAGAAGAAGAAGGAGAGAAAGAATGGAAGAATTCTCATTAACCGTTATGAATAATGAATAATTTACACATGATATACTATGTATAAATGAATGAGTTCGACTTGAGGTGAACCAATGCACCATAGTGGTTCTCTAGAGTGATCTTGACACACACCAGCAGTTACGGGAGTGAACTGCCACCTATTCTAGTCTCTCAGGCAGTTACGGGAGTGAACTGCCACCTAGTTGAGTTAACTAGTCAACTAGTCTTTAGTTAACTGACTGAACAGAGAGTAGTGAGGAGTTAACTAAGGGAATCAAGGATAATGTGCCACTATGGTGATGATACCAAGGAAAGGTTGAATTAGCATGGTGATTATCCCAATGTTTCATGGTGATGATCCCAATGCAACATCTAAACTCAACTCAACTAGTCAAACTGAAGTGTCAACTGAAAGAGAATATTCTCCAGGTGGAATATTCTCCCCTAAAATATAGGAGACTGGATAATGACTAATTATGACTAATAAAAAATGAATAAACTTAAGAAAAAAAAATCCTAGGTGTATGTGAAGTAACTCCAACACCAACTTCCAGTCACATAGGCATCAACCTGTATAACAGAGAACAATAGTTCTCACTTGCACGACCCTGCCACCCTGGTTTTTCTAGCTGCAACCAGATGGAAGCTACAACTCCCTGTGTTCAAGCACCCACTTGAACCTCTAAGGAAAACAGTCCTCCCTATCACCTCCCTTCCACCCTAAAATATTAATCTTTGCTTGCTTGAATCTATTACAGTGATACAATATTCATCAATGGATTACCAGTCTCATCATTGTTCTGATACACTGCTCTGCTCTACCTGCTTCAGTGTCCTCCTCTTGGCATCTTCATAAGATTTTTGTTCTTCTACTATGTCTCTACATGCACACCTCAACATTTTGTTCCTCTCTCTGATATACATCTTTGTTCTATGCGCTACACCTCTTATGTGCATTTCAGATGTTGTCCTCAGCATGCTTTTTCCTATGTGAAATTACTCTCAATAGAAGCAACCTCCACTGCTCTATTTTGCATATATTTAAAGTGCCAAGTCCTCTGCTAGATCATCCAGATAACTCTTCATCCCCTCTGGCGGTTACGCTGAGTCTGTTCTTCATCCATGGTTTTTATGTTGAGACTGTTCATCATTAGAGGTCGTTCCTAAGATTCTTTGGCTTTTATGGAAGTTACAATATTCGACGATTTTCCATCTCTCAAGGGTCTCTATGATGGGTCTTCATTCCACTGGAAGTTACCTCGAGACTCTTCAACTTCTTTGGCGATCACCCTGACATTCTTAGAATTCTTTGGTAGATGCAATCAGTGGTTTTATGCAGTTACAATCAGTCTGTCTCTAGCTGTTACTGAGAGAACCTCCGCGCACTCATGTCTTTGGTGCATTTTTCCTTCTCTGAGAAATCTACACAGTGGGTGCTAGCTCTTCTTGCTAAGCCTCTACCTTCCACATGATCATGGTTGTGACCAAATGCCTATCCAACAAGCACTTCGCAACTTCACATTTCGGGATATCCAGTTGCGATTTTCCTCGATCTTCCCAACTCGTGAAACTATGAAATGGAGCCTAGCACCGCTAGCTCCTTCCCTTCTCTCCCACTGATGTGACCACTACCTATGACCAGGGGCCAAGAACGAGGGTGATTCGCGATTTCTCATATCGCGACCTCCTGCTATGAATTGCTTCCAAACTCACGATACGCAAAACTATGAAATAATTCATATCATATCAACGGTCCAGATCTTTCTCTTTGATCAATGGTTGCGATTAAATCGGCATTTCGCGATTTCCTACTGTGAGTTTCCTCAAATCTCTCAACTCGCGAAACTCCAAAATTTTCCATATCATATCAACAGTCGAGATTTTTTGGTGATCCGGCGACTCAGATCATTTCGCAACTTCGCATATCATGAGTTCCTGTGTCACATTCCTTTGACTTCTCCAATGTGAAAGTTAGTGAAATGCCAAACGCTCACCACGTGTCCTCTGGTCCAACGACCCAGAATATTTCGTGATTTCGCATATCGTGAGTTCCCACACTATGCTCCTTTGACTCCTCCAATGTGCAAGTCAGATAAATTCCAATCAATCACCACGTGTCCTCTGGCTCCAACGTCCAGGATTGTTTCGCGACGTCGTGTATCATGAGTTAGAGGATAGTACTCAGCCTTATCCTCTTCGCAGTTATACAGGATCCGATGGTTGTTGGTCCTCGGTGCTCATATCCAACGTATGAGATTTGTTCTCCTCTTCTACACACTCCTCCTGCCTGAATTCAAATATGACGGCCATCGGGAATTCGGTATGGGTGATCCAACGATCATTGTTGCTCCTCCTTTTGAGCTTACACTTCTGGTCTTGCCATGCCATCATCGTTACGTTGTTTATATTGTTATCATTGGAAAACAAGTATACTTTCATCGTGTTGATATTTCCATCAATGAAAAACAAGCATACTATGCCTTCTGTCTGTAAATATGCCAACATTTACCCCCCAGGCCTTTAGCCCATTCTTCCCACAAGGTAAGGTACAACCCTTAAATGATTGGCTAACCCTATGCCTAGACCAATGTAACGAGATTGAGCAAGAAATAAGATGAAAAATGGTATGTATGACAGGAACGGATGATGGATTTTCAGAAATCCCCCCAGTGGCAACTCAAAACCTATGGACACAATCTTGCTAGGGAATCTTGTCATCCCCCCTAGACATGGTCAAGTGAACAAGCATAAGATCCAAGCACCCGTTAGAAACAAAGGAATCAAATGCACATATTCAAAAGTTTTGAGGATCAGAGTGACACATACCATGATACCCGAACTCATTACATCATGGAGCAAGAACCATCTTTGATGTATGACCAAGCCAAAGGTGATGGATGTTTTTGTTGCTGCTGAAAAAGTGGAGGCACTGAAAGGGAGAAAGATGGGCCCTCCAGGGCCATGCTCAATTCGATCTGGCTATCGATACTCCATGTCTAGGACCTATGGGCCTCAAGACATAATCTCGTAGTTATCCCTGAAAGTGGGGGATAATAGTACCTGCTAAAGTTGGTATTATATTAATGTATTAATCTATCACGACTCAATTTGCTAGAGTTTTCTAGAAATTATTTATTAAACTTTTTTAATTTGAAACATCAAAATCATTTTTTATTTATAAAATTCAAATTAAATTTTTTATTGGTTCAAATGATGTGATGTGACTAATTATCCCCTAGTGGAGGGCGACATATGTGGGGTATTTGTCAAAGTTGTGAAAATAATTTAAAAACAAAATCTAGAAAATTTTGTTATTGGTTAGTGTTCCCACTTCATTAAATGGTGTGACAGGAACTCCTCTTTGACCCCTCTGACACTATATCTGCCAAATCTTGTAAAGATATACAAACATGTATGTAGGAAGGAAGCAGTTTACATGAACCTCACTACATGTAGATGGACTTTTGCATGGGAACCATGTATTGGGTATGTGTTATATTATTTGCATGACCAAACCCATCCGTGATTTGTTGCCATGGGCATAGAGGGGGGGTCATAGGGGGGCGATAGAAACCCATGTCCCGAGGTGACAAGGGGGAAAATCCCCTCAATTTTTTTTAGACGGTTTTTGTGTCCATTTTTAGTGGTTTTCATCAAATGATTTTCGCTTTTGGCGATCTTGTAGTGCATGGGAGGATTTGTGGCTTAGCCCATGGTTTTATAATTCTTCTTAAGGAATTAGGGTTGCAGTCTAATCTAGGTCAATGGATTAGGGGTTTTGGATGCCACAGAATCCTATATATATAAATACACACACACACATTTAAAAACAATGAATTTGGAAGAGGATGAATATGAATTAGAGGTGCAGTTCTAAACGGGTTTTTTATTTTCCTGGTTTGGGTTTCCAGGATAAATCTCTATGTATATGTGTGATTGCAATTGTTTTCTTTTATGTTTGTAAGAACCTGTGTGTGCATTGCATTACAGTAAAAGGTTTAAAACTTACATTTGGTATTAGAATAGTTATTGGCTTAAGGGGAAGCCTTTGTGGCTAAGGGTTTGGCTTGGGTTTGTGATAAACCTTGTTACAATGAGAGAATTTTGATATCAATTCTTGTGGTGAATAGAAATGGCGAGCAATTGTAAAATAGAGATCGAAACATTTAATGAGCAACGTTTTGAGTTTTGGAAGCTCAATATGGAATATCTTTTGGTAGAAAAATATCAATGGATCGATGTAGATCCATGGATTTCACCTTCAGGAATGTCAATAGAAGACTATAAAAAGTTGGATTGGAAGGCGAAGATCACAATACAGTCATGTCTCTCAAATTCGGTATTACTTGTGTCAGAGGAAGCTCCAACAAAGGCGTTATGGGATAAGTTAGGGGCTTTGCATTAGTTTAAGTCCCTGGTAAACAAACTATTCCTACAAAATAAGTTGTACAACCTAAGGATGAAAGGTGGGGACTAGGTGACAAATCATATGAACGCTTTCAATACTATGGTAAGTCAATTATTGTCTGTTGATTTTAATATTTCTGAAGAAGATAAGTGTATCAGTTTATTGTTCTCTTTACCAAACTCGTGGGATAGTCTAGTTGTGGCCATAGGTAGTAATGAAACTACTAAGTTTTGATGATGTGGTCTCATCCTTGTTGTTGGAGGAGATGAGGTGAAAAAACATGGAAAGACATAGCATAGATGCCTTATTTGCAAGAGAACACTACCAGGAAAGAAATAGGAATAAGTCCTCAAGTGGGAGACATAAATCTAGGGGAATATCTAAATATCCTAGAAAATTTGTAAAGGTATGTTGGAGATGTGGAAATGAAGGGCATTACAAGAAACAATGTCGATCCAAACGTGTTGAGAGAGGGAAGGGATCTCGCGATGCTTCTTCTAAAGAAGCAAAAAACTCCACCATTGAAGAAGGGGATGTGTACTTGGCTTCTTCAAGAACACATGTAGATCATGAAGCATGGTTGGTTGAATTAGGTGCATCCTTTCATATGACTCCTCACAGGGAGTGGTTTTGTGAATATGAAAGGTATGATGGGGGTGATGTTTTTCTAGGAGATGACTCGACAACCAAAACTGTAGGATGAGGAAAAGTCAATTTGAAGATAAAATATGATAGGATTAGAATGACCCTTGGTGTTTTGCACATCCCAAGATTGGCCAAGAATTTGATTTTTTTAAGAAAGATTAATGATGCAGATGTAAAAAAAATGTATGAAAAGGAAATCTGTAGGATGGTTTGAGGGGAAATGGTGTTGTTGAAGGGAGCTTGAATTGTAACTCTGTATAAGATACTTGAAATCACTATTAGTGATAGGTGCAAGAGTTCCATTGTTCTTGAGATTGGAGCTAAAGAAGGAAAAAATCCTATAGTATCTGGAGAAAAGACTATGTTGTGGCATCAAATACTGGGGCATATCAGAGAGAAGGGCCTTCAAGTACTACACAATAAAGGAATGGTTGAAGGTATGTCCAATTTCTCTCTGGATTTTTATTTATGTGAACATTGCTTATATGGGAAGCATAATCGTGTAAGATTCTCCTCTGGTGTTATGAGGGTAGAGAGAATATTACAGTTGGTGTGTAGTGATGTGTTTAGACCTGTGTCAGCTCCATCACTGGATAAATCTATATACTATGTCTCACTTATAGATGACTTCTCGAGGAATGCATGGATTTATTTCCTCATGAAGAAATTTGAAGTCTTTAACAAATTTAAAGATTTCAAGGCTATTGTGGAGAATCAAGCAGGGAAGAGAGCGAAGGTGTTGAGGATGGATAATGGTGGAGAATTATGCGGAAATGAATTCAAATAATTATGTAATAAGTGTGGTATATAAAGGCATAAGACTACTCCATACACACCTTAGCATAATGGAGTTGCAGAAAGTATGAACAGGACGTTAATGGAAAAAGAAAGGAGCATGCTCAGTGGTGTCAAGTTAGGACAAGAATTATGGGAAGAGGTAGTGAATACTTCATGTTACCTAGTCAATTGATCACCCTCTTCAGTGCCAAATGACAAGACTCCAGCTATGGAATGATAAAAAACCCTCTCTTACACATATCAAGGTATTCAGATGTGATGCCTATGTACAAATTCCAAAGGAAAATAAAATTAAGCTAGATAAAAAGGTTGAAAAGTGTATCTCTATTGGGTATAAATATGGTTTGAAAGGTTATAAGCTTTGGAACCCAAAAACTAATACGGTAATGTATAGTCAAAATGTTTTATATAGAAAAATCAAAGATGTTGTCAAACATGAAGCCCCACCAAGGGAGGAAGATGCAGAGAAAATAGAATTTGAATTAAAGGATAATGAATCAAACTCTATAGAAGAACAAGAATAATAAGAAGAAGAACCTCATACTCTAGTATATATGAGATCAGTTTGGGAAAGAAGGAAACCAAAAAGGTATACTCCACCTGATTTTCGATTTAATTTTTCTTTGTTTATTACTAATGATGATCCTAGAACAGTTAGGGAGGCAGTGGATTCATAGGATGGGAAACTCTAGAAAAAGGCCATGGTTTAAGAAACGATAGCCTTGGATAAGAATGAGGCTCAGGATCTAGTGGAGTTGTTGGTTGGAAGAAATCCCATTGGAAGGAAATGGGTATTTAAGAAGAAGTTGAATGAAAAAGGCAAAGTGGAGAAATACAAAGCTTGGTTAGTAGTAAAAGGTTATTCCAAGGTAGAGGGAATTGACTTTGATGAAATTTTTTCTCTTGTTTCTAAGTTAACTTATATTAGATTTATTTTATCTATTATTGTTGCTCTTGATTTTGAAGTAGAACAGATGGATATGAAGACAACATTCCTACATGGGGATATAAACAAGAAATATACATGAAGCAGCCAAAAGGATTTGCAGTGAAGGAAAAGAAACAGATGGTATGTAGGCTGAAAAAATCATTGTATGGGTTAAATCAATCACTACGGAGGTGGTATCAAAAATTTGATACTTATATTTTGGGATTAAACTTCATAAGGAGCAAAGACAATCATTGTGTGTATTCCAAATTAGTTGGTGATCATTTTATTTATTTGTTCTTGTGTGTGGATGATATGTTTATGATAGGAAACGACAAGGGGATTATCCATTATGCGAAAAATTAGTTGTCCTCTAAATTTAACATGAAGGATCTTGGTGCTACAAATTTCATTTTGGGCATGGAAATTAAAAGAGATCGGGAAAACATAAAACTCTGGTTAAATCAGAGGAAATGTGTTGAGACAATATTGCATAGGTTTAACATGTAGGAATGTAGACCGGTTAGGGTTCCTATTCATGTAGGTGTAAAGTTATATGTAGATCAGTGTCCCAAGACATAGGAAGAGGGTGATGACATGTCATGTGTTTCATATGATAGCGCAGTTGGTAGTTTGATGTATGCAATGGTATATACTAGATTGGACATTGCACATACGATGGGAAATTTGAGAAGGTATATGTCAATACCAAGGAAGGAGCATTGGACAATAGTAAAGAGGATTTTCAGGTATTTGCATAGCACTACTAGTTATGGATTGTGCTACCAAGGAAGACTAGGATTGGACAAAGTGTTGGACATACATGGTTTAGTTGATGCAAATTGGGCTGGAGATATAGATCATAGAAGATATACAAGTGGGTATGTGTTTAACCTGTTTGGAGGAGAAATAAGTTGGATGAGAAAAAGACAGATTGTAGTGGCACTCCCAACTATAAAAACGAATACATGTCAATTACTCATGCAAGCAAAGAAGAAGTATGGTTACATAGATTGTGTTGAGGTATTGGGTTGGTACAACAAGATGTAAGGATAGATTATGACAGTCAGAGTGAAATCTTCCTGGAAAAGGGCCTAGCTTATCATTTAAAGACAAAGTATATCGATAGTCAATATCACTTTATGAGAGACACGGTTGAAGACAAGAAGGTGTTGTTGATGAAGGTGGACACTTTGAAGAATGTTGCAAATTCATTGACAAATTTTGTGAGAACTAAGAATTTCTCCTAGTGTAGAGAAACAAGGGGCATTGTTTCCCTAGATTGTTGACTATGTAATCTTGTAACCCCCTATATGCAAAGAAAACAACAAGCAGGGGAATGTTGGGTATGTTTTGTATTCTTTGCATGACCAAACCCATGCGTGATTCTTTGTGTCAGGCACAGTAGGGGCAATAGCCAACCCCGTCTGGGGTTTTGCAAGGGGTAGAGTCTAGAAATTGTTTTTGGGCAATTTTTGCGCCCTTTTTTTAGTAGTTTTCAACACATGGTTTTCGCTTTTGGTGGTCTTCTGGTGCATGGATGGATTTTTTGGATCATATATATATTGTATTGTTGGATCATATATATATTGTGTTGTAAACAATGAAGTCAAAAGATGATGAATAAGAATTAGAGGTGAAACTCTAAATAGGTTGTTGGTTTTCCCCATTTGGGTTTCCAGGGTAAATCTCAGTGTATATGTGTGATTTCAATTGTTTTCTTTTCTATTTTTAAGAATCTATGTGTGCATTGCATTACTCTAAAAGGTTTAAAACTTACACCATGTGGTTATGACTTGTCCACATTGTTGATTGACTACTCCATTTAATATTCAATTGTGATAACCCCCATATTCTCTTTATCTTTAGACATCTATATTCCCACAACTCCTTCGTAGATACTAATGTTTCCACACTTGGCAACAATTATAACTCAAAGCACCTGCTAACAAAACTTGGTTTCCTAAGCTCTATACACCGCTCCAACCCCCTAATGTTTTTCATCTTCACAAAACCATCTACCCACAACTCCTCCAAAGATACCAATTTTTATATACGTGGCATCTCTTCTAACTCAAAGCACCCATTGACAAGCAACCTCTAAATCTATGTACAATGTACCAACACCCATATGTTCTTCAACTACACACATCATTTTTCCCACGACACCTTTAAAGACCATACCAATGATTCCATACTTGGCAACTCTTCTAACTTAGAACACTCACTAAAATTTATGAGTTGAAATTTTGTCAGCAATGCCAACCCCCATATGTTCTTCAAATTCATACATGTGACTGCCCACAACTCATCCAAAGATAATGTTTACATACTTGGAAACTCTTCTAACTCAAAGCACTCACTAAAATTTATCTTCTGAAGCTTTGCACATGTCTTTTTGCCACAACTACTGCAAAGATACCAATGTTTCCATAGTTAGGAACGCTTCTAAATCAGAGCGCCCACTAACAATTAGCTTTCAAATCTATGTACATTGTTCCAACCCCTATGTGTTGCTCAACTGCACACATCTGTATGCCCCCAACTCCACCAAAGTTACCAATGTTTTCATAATTGGCATCTCTTCTAACTCAAAGTGCCTACTAACATATAGCACTAGAATCCTTGTAGATTGCTCCAACCCCCTAATTCTCTTTAGTTTCACACATCCATATCCCACCAAGAACTCCAAAGATACCAATGTTTTCATACTTGGTATCTCTTCTAAATTAGAGCACCCACCAACACATAGTAGTCAAAGATTTGTTAGCACAATAACTACAATATTGTAGGAATTATAAATCAATTGGTACAAATAGAGGGTGTGAAACAGTAAAAATAAATATATTAATTCTCTGTAAGAAGAAACACCAATTATTTATCTATTTTCTAATTTATTTAATACCAAATTCTAAATTAGATCCAAGAATCCCCATTCTTTATGAATGTAGGAGCCTTGAAATTTTGAATTATTGACTTAATGTGTAACTACAATATCGCAAGAATTATGAAACAATTGGTACACCAAGTGGTCGTTGAGTAGGTCTGTGGGTGGTATGTAGTCTTAGTTGAAACGGAGTTATCTAAAGGTTGCTAGAAATCCGTTTAAGTCCATGAATTGATTGTGCATGCCTCATTTCTTGAAGTTCCTTAGCAAATCAAATATTGAGATTGAATTTATAAGCTACTTATCACCTTCCTATCATTTCATCAACTCTAGTTTTATTCTATGTTCTTCTATATCTCTTCAATCAATTACTATTAATTGCATTCTAGGTGGATAGTACCTATTTCAACCACTTATTAACAAATTTTCCCTTTCAGTAGTAGTTATCCAGAAACACAAATACCATGAATCTTTCTATATATAAGAAATGAGATTCAATATTTTATATGAGTGGAAATTGAGTCCTTTCATAGAACTACATCTATTAAGTTAAATTATCAAATTTCCAATTATTCTAGGTTTCCAATTCTCTTAAGTTTTTAAACACTTCAATTATTAATTTTTTTTTATTAATATTAAGAAAACATTCATTAAAATTATGAATATGTAATTACACACATAATGAAGTCAAGAACTACTAAAACAATTATTTGAACAAGCAATTGGAAACAAAGTAATGTCAAAAATATGTAAATTGTGAAGAAAATGTTTAAGTATCAGGGACAAGTAATTCCCACATTCCCATCATTTTGCAAAATAAATTTCCACTTATATGTAAATAGCTTCCATGGACCCTCAAGATTATTTTTCCATACCTCTTTTAATTTATGAAGCATCAATAGCAATGTAATTATCAAACCTTACAATAATGTAGTTCTCAAACCTGATAGACCAAATAGACCCTTTACCTCTATAGACCAAATGGACCCTTTACTTCTATTTGTTGTTGGGTACATTAGTACAAAGAATTAAACCTTTCTTCACATAGATTAATATATCCTTCCTTCATGAGCCATGATGTTTTTAATACACCTCCCGATAATTGCAGTGGTAGGTTCCATGAATCTGCAAGTTCGTGGACGGGATGAGATTTGGAAGCAGTAACGTTGATGTGTAGGATACATAACGAATAGGTTAAGTAATGGTCTACACTATGAATTTAATAAACAATATGCACAACCCATTTACTAGATAGTATGTGGTGCGGGAAATGCAGAAGGAACAAGTGAAACTAGCAGCACAACTACTTGTATTTGCCTCTTTTGCCTCTTGAAAATGTTTTAAGATAATAGTTGTATATAGTTAAAAGATAAAGTTTTAATTTAATATTTATGTGATTAGATATACAATACTCATATAAATTCAATTAATATAACAAAAATGGTTGTGATATTTGATTCAAAATTAGAAAATGGAAATGTATACAAAGTTGTGTATGGTTATATATGTAACAATTTAATACCTTGAATTGATTTAACAAAAAAAAGTTGTATTTAAATCAAAATGAATATTAATATATTTGAAAGAAAAATTGGGAAATATAAAAGTAAATAAAGTTGTGTTTGGGTCAAAATGCCGAAATACAATTACTATCCATATTAGTATTCACTTTAATCCTTGGGTAACATTAGAAGTGGCTTTCTAGATCGTATTATTTCAATTGTAAAAAATATTTAGTAAATTTCAAAGGATCAAATTCACTTAAAACAATTACATATGCATAAGGATGATCGTCTAATGTTTTGATAAATCAAGCACTAGAGGAATCAAATTCCTCAAGGTACAAAACTTTCCTCAAATTTTGAACTTTACAAAAAAGTTGGTACCTTCTAAAATTTGACAAAGTTAGAATTAAAATATATCTAATATAAGAGAATCATAAATCTCGTGATTGTATAAACTTACAATAACCAAATCTTCCTCACATATTTTTATTTTAATAACATTGAGAACTTAAAACTCTATTGGCTCAAAGCTTCTTGGGGACATTGATAAGACCTTGCCGCTTTGATCCAACAGCGGGGGATGCCCATTTCATAGACTTTTTCACCTCGTTAGGTAGCTAAGGCTATCTACCTACCCAGAAGGACCTTCGCACGTATTAATAGTATATAGGGCCTTTCTGAGCCTTGTTACGAGGACGCCCGTGAAGTCACCAACATGGCTGGCTCTATTATCTTTTCGTCCTTATGTGACGACATCCCGAGAGAAATAACCTTCCTTACATGGGGAATTTTCTTATGGCAAAGTGGCGACCCTCTGAAAATGTGGATATACATTGGTGGCTATTTGACTATTGGAGCAAGGCTAGCAATGACCTTATGATGAGAATAGTGGGCACTTAATGAATCCCGCCCGGGGTTCTAGCCGGTAATTCATGATGAGCCCGCAAGAAGATGGGGAGGCTTGCTTAAAGTTGTTTATACTTAGGCTGAACACTAGTGACAAAATCCATGCTTCATGACATTTTGTTTTTTAGGCAGTAGGTACCTTAATAATATTTTAATAACATTGAGAACTTATAGCTCTATTGGCTCAAAGCTTGTGACTATAGAATCTCTGACCCAACACTAGTGATAAAAGTCGTGCTTCATGACACTTTTCTAGTTTTAGGTCATTCATTCAATTGCGTCCAAATCACCATACACGCTAACTAAAACAACATGTTAATGACATGCTTGCTAGCTGCACTGTCAACCCTAACTAAAACTACACGTTAATGACATGCTTTCTAGTTGGAGTGTCAACCCTAACTAAAACGACATGTTAATGATATGCTTGTCAGTTGCTCCAATTTGCATGATAACTGATTTTTGTTAACAATGTCAATAAAATGTGAAATATTTTTGTTTTAGCAACATAAATAAAATAAAAAACAAGTACATCGAGCCATTTCTGGTTTAAGTAATATTATCATCCACCTTGTCTCAATTCTGACATTGTTAATATTGATAGTAGTCCTTTATAAATTTAGTTATTAATATAAAAAAAGGTTGAAACAGTTTTCCAGGGTGCAAGGTCATCAAACATTTTAGTTTTCATAATAAAAGTATAGTCAGTTTTTATAATAAAACTATAGTAACTCTCAAAGTCGTCATGTTGGGCATTAATAGTAAAATGGTACCTTTTCCGATGGATGTTTCCTTGACACGTTGTTAGGGTTTTATCATGTAAATCTCGTGTGTTATATGAGTATTAATTTTGTCTTTCTTGGAATTATTCTTTCAATCAATGTTTTGTTTCAGACTCTCAAATAGTAACAAGTGGTAATGACAAGTCCCGTGAGACAGCGCGGTTGGTAATGACAAGTACCTTTCTCCAAGTGTTGGGAGGAGGTCTTGAGGTCAAATCCGGCTGGGTCTCCGGGACGAATTGTAATGGCTGCTTGTGATGTAAATGATTTATATCTCTAATATAAATCGAGTTAATTTCTCGTTGAAAAAAAAAAAACAAGTGGTAAGAGAGCGAAGGTGAAGGAGGCACTGGTCTGAGAAAGAGGAGGCCATGGAAGTAGAGTTGTTCGCTAAGGTGAAGGCCAAGGAGGGAGCCCGGGGGTTTGTTGGTGTGTAACTGTTTGCGAAGAAAGAGGTAGCCACCGATTAGAAGGTCAAACTGAGGGAAGGAAACCCCATGTTGAGCTGTGAGTTGAACCTGCGCGCAGAAAAGGAAGGCCAAGAACACGCACGCACAAAAGCAAGGCCGAGGGTGCTCTATTCGCACGCAGGAAAATGGAGAGCCACTTTGTTCTATTTTTTGGTGGTAGATCCATCCAGAGCCGCCAAGAGGGCGTTTCTCAAGCCACCCTGTATTTCCGCCCAGATTCGCCATTCACAGGAGAGCCAAGGATTTTGTGAACTAAAGAATATGTGCACTGAATAATCAAGGGAGCTTAATTGTAAGGTGAACCCCTGTGATTCGAGGACTACTGGAAAGTTGTTTGTTGTCGAGGAGAAGGAATTAGAGCTAGAGCTAAGTGGAGGTCATGCCTGTTGGAATAGTTGAGGGAGTTGAGTCGAAGTGGACCAGAGGAGGTCATGAGGTGAAGGACGATGGAGGTAGAGTCGACAAGGGTTTCATGTTGGAGGTAGTCATCGAACTGACCCACTAGAGAGGGTTTTATGCGATTGTCAAGATCAAGTAAGAGGCGATTTGGTAATGATAACCAAATTTACTTTTTGTTTCATTTAAAAAAATAATCAAAAGGAATATATATTTTATTTTTTTAAATATTATTTAACTAGGTAGATTCTTTAAAATTACTTTTATGGAAGTTTGAATATATATGTATTCACCAAGTTTGGAGTGGATATATATAAAATCAATTTGACATTTGGAGGGAGTATGTGTGTAGAGAATTAATGGCAAAGACGACAAATGTTAAATTCAAAGTTGAAAAAAAATTAATGGTAAAAATAATTTGGAATTGTGGAAATTTAAAATGCGAGATTTGTTAGCAACAACAAGAGAGGCGATGGTGGAGTCA
>ML797548.1:68325-124084 GCA_009831015.1 Picea engelmannii
CACTGCTTAAGAAATATGTACCTGATGCTAATCATGTTATCGATTGGAATGTGATTCAGGTGGAACCAGAGGGTGTCCTGCAAGTGCATCCTGTGCGCATATTGGACAGGAAAAGCAAACAGCTCCGGAATCGAGCTATAGAGTTTGTAAGGGTCCAGTGGACCTGGTACGGTCCTGAGGACGCGACATGGGAGCATGCAGATGCTATGTAGGCAAAGTACCCACATCTTTTTGAAAATTTTGAAAGGCTTGCAGAGACAGTGTAAGTTGCACTGAGGACAGTGCAGAAATAAGGGGAGGGGGATTGTAGTATCCCCAAGGCCGAGACCTGTCATAAATCATGTTCTGAAAGGAATTGTGATTATGTTTTATAGGCTGGTGAGCCAAGTTTTTATAAGCTGGTGGCTTATGTGTTTGTTAGGCCAGGGAGCCTAAGTGTTAAAGGCCAGGAGCCTGCTGTTGTATATGTAATCATGCAGAACAATTAATAAAAATTTGTAAACACCGCCAGGTGCAGACCGACCACGATGAATGAGTGAAGGGTGATTGAGCTTCCACAGAGAAGGCAAGGGATTAGGGGCTGGAAGGTGGGAAAAGGAGCTAAGTGTTAAGCCTAGTGGGCTTTAGCCTTGGGAATAATATTTTAATATTATTTCAAAAGGCAGGAGCATTTCATGTTTTATCCTAAGTTCCTAACCATGAGGAAGGGATGCGTGCTGGTGGAACACATGCAGTTCCCAGGGCGACAAGTGTCAACCCTGGTGCATGCAAATAAAACGGCTAGGGTGAGTTGTGAGAGGGGCCCCCGTCTCTCATTCGATCAGACAGCCTGAGCGTGTACGAGCTATGAGCAGTATGACAGACCCGAGTTCTGCAGAGAACTTTCGTGCGTCTCTGTGATCCAAAAAATCTTGTGTCTAGCTCTGAGAAAACCCGTGTATACCTCCGTAGTGAACTAGAAGCCTGTGATTGATTCCGAAAGAGCCGGATTCACCCCTGTTCTGAACCGAAAAGCCTGTGTGGTGTCTGGGAATCTGTGTGCATCCTCTATCCGAAATGGAACTGGTGCGTGAAGCCTCTGTCCTGAAGCCGTGACTATGAGACCATTTTTCCATTTCTGAACCTGTTTTGAGGAAGCCAGTGTCTGTATTTCCATGGGTAATTGCAGCTGCACAGTGTGGGACTGCGTATGGCCTGTGACCAGTTGTGAAACACTCTCTCCGGGCGAGAGGGGTGTTTGAGGTTGGATGAACAGGTGGTTTGGCCTGTGAGCGTCTCTCTCTAGGTGAGAGAGTGCGCAGAGGAAGGAGAGGACTCTTAGAATGAACCCTGTAGTTGCCACAAAGCCCGGAGACTTCCGGTCCGGTCTGTTGCTGTAACCCAAGGCAAGGGAGGTTAGCAGTCGAAGGACTGTCCAGGTGACAGAGAAGGTGTATACTCCTGGGGTGTAACAGGCATGTGGGGAATGAGGGTCTGTGGGCAGTGAGCGTGAGTGGTTATTGGAAGAGAATTCATTCCTCGTGATTGTGCATTTTCCCTGTAACCTCAGCCTAACCTAGGATTCCTTGCCTTGGGGTGGAGCTTAGTCCCAGCTCGGGGGTGACCTACTGCTGAGCTGATGAGAAGTGCGGTCTAAGGCTGGGAGGTTCGTGGAAGGCCTGCACCTGGTTGGTGGAATTACCTCAGTTTCAAGATAAGTATCATCTTATGTTAAATGTTATGTTTTGCATGGCTGTGATGCTTATATTTTATCATGTATTCTGTTGTGCAGATGAATTATGGTTAATGGCATTCTTAAAATTATGATAGCAATGATGTACATGACTTACTCTGAGTTTAAATGTGTTTCATTTGCTTAAATGCATGTTGTTTTATAATTCAGAGTGGGTGTTATATTTCCCCGAAGTTTGTTAACCGAAAAAATGGTGTTACAAAAGCGTTGTGCATTTGACTAACAGTCCATCATATCAAAATGAGATAAGACATGTTACTAATGAAGGTGGAGTGGTCCATACTCGAGCAAATTGTGCAGACATGTTCACAAAACCAATATTGTTAGAGAAGTTGTGGTGGTGTTTGGTTTCTCTTGGCTTGCAAAAGAGGTGATGAATGGGTTGGGCAAGGTAAATCTAGTGTGTTATATGAGTATTAATTTTTTTCTTTCTTGTCATTATTCTTGCAATTAATATTGTATTGCAGACTCTCAAATACCAACAATATTTAAGTAAACAACACAACTAGAGTTCTAACCACAAAATAATACATGCTCTCAATAGTGATTTCAAATTTTTATTCTTGCAAAAATTTCATCAGAAATTCAAAGCTACTTGAAGTTATCAACTATTGGAAGTTCAATTCTCTACTATGATTTCAAATTTTAATTCACATAAAATTTGCAAGAGAAACTCAAAGCTATTTGAAGTTATTTAGTGTTAAAATTAGTTTTCAACTGTGAATTCAAATTTTAAATTCACATTAAAAATTTCAACAACAATTTAAAGCTAATTGAAGTTATCTATCGTTAGAAGTTGAGTTATCTCTTTAATATCTCTTCATTAAATGTTGGAAACACCTTCATATCTTTCACCAGAATATCAACCTCTTTAAAGCTAATTGAAGTTATCTATCGCTAGAAGCTGAGTTATCTCTTTAATATCTCTTCATTAAATGTTGGAAACACCTTCATATCTTTCACCAGAATATCAACCTCTTCAGTTCGATCTTGTATGTAACACAAATGATATTACTTAATTGATGCCATGTAGTCTAAAACTGCAAACCATGGAAATGCCGTTGAAGAAAAAGTATCCATATATTCACTCCTATTAGTACCTATCCAAGGCCTCCAAATACTTGTGTGTCTAAGTCTCGAAGGACATTTTCCCTACTAGGAAAAGGAACACCAATTCCTTAACGTTGAATAGTGTGTGTATGGCTTAAGTTTATCACTATAATTTTACAATCCCTACAAACATAATTCTGGAATCCCCGTACAACAAAGACTAAATAATTACTTGATTAATCGTAATTTCTAACACGTGATAAAGAATTTTAATACACAGAAAGAAAAAAAGAAAAAAAGAAAAAAAAAATGTATAATGCAGAGTTTTCCACTTTAATGTATCTTAAAGTCAGATAAACAAAAAGGTTTTCATTGATAATCCTAGAGAAGTTGAAGAATATTGAACATGTACTTCTACAAATAATTTTAATTTTAATAGAAATATAATGATATTAATATAGTATAATTACTTTGGTCTTAACCTTGAATAGTAGATGTCTTTTTGTATTGTTTGTGCATAAAAACACATTTTCTCATCTTATAGATACGAGTCTTGTGAACATATTGGGGAGCCATTAAAAACTATAAAATAGATCATTGCAAATGTATTTATGTTGATGTGTTGTGATATTGAAGAGTGCGTTTTTGAAAAAAGGAAAGGCGATGTTTATGTTGTTTGTTATTGCAGGTTTTAGATTTGATTTTTAAATATCCTTTTTATTGTTTGCAATTTTTATGTTGTTTGTTATTATAGGTTTTAGATTAGATTTTTAAATATCTTTTTTATTATTGTTGGGTTAAAAGAGGAATATATATGAAATGTAACACAAAATTAATTTCAATAAAATAATGAGAAACAAGATAATAATCACATTTATAAGATACAAAGATGTATGTGGTAAAACCTTGACATTTTGTCAAGAAAAAATCAACAGGGTAAAGTATTGGTATTTTCTTATTCAACAAGTTTTAAAAAGTTACAAATGTCTCTCAGGGCTATATAGATATGTAGTAGGTTGCATCGTTACATCATTTTAAGAATTTTCTCTGTTACACTAGTTCAAGAATTGTCTTCTTTATATGAACCACCATTGTTACATCCATATGTTTACAACAAGTAAATTTGGTTTTTACCGTAACTTCTTTTAATTGTTGTCATAATTCCAAAAATCTCTATTTCGACAACAATTTACTTGATACCTTTCCCAAGCCCATTCATCACCTCTTTTGAAAGTCAAGGGAAGCCAAACACCACTACAACTTCTCTAACATTATTGGTTTCGTGAATGTGTTTGCACAATTTTCTTGAGTATGGACTTTCTCAAGAGCTACTCCACCTCCATCAATAGCACGTCTTACAAAATGGTATTTAACCACAATATGGTTAGTCTTACTATGATAAGCTAGATTGTTAGCCAAATGAATATCACTTTGAGTGTCACATAACACTTTGACCTTGTCCTGTTCTTTTTCAAACTCACCCAATAGACCCTTTAACCAAATTACCTCTTCGCATGCATGTGAGACAACTATATATTATGCCTCAATAGTGGATAAAGCAACTGTGTTTTGAAGCTTTGGCATCCAACAAATAAGTCTTCCTGCAAAAGTAAAGAAATAGCCTGAAGTACATTTCCTTTTGTCCAAATCCCCTGCAAAATATGAATCAACATAACCACAAACATAATCACTACAACCATTATAGGTGATACAATAAGAACTTGTGCCTCAAAAATATTGAAGCACCCATTTCACTGCTTCCCAAAGTTCTTTACCTGGATTTTCCATGTATCTACTGACAACACCAACTGCATGTGAAATGCTAGGTTTTGTACATACCATCGCATACATTAAAAATCATATTGCACTAGCATATGGTACACGAGACATATAATCATTTTCTTCTTTATTACTAGGACATAAACTTGAAGAAAGCTTAAAATGAGAAGCCAAAGGGATATTTATTGGTTTCACATTATTCATATCGAACCTCAAAAGTATATTCTCCACATATTACTATTGTGAAATCCAAAGCTTACCATTTTTTCTTTCTCTATGTATTTCAATGTCCAAGATTTGTTTTGTTGCTCCTAGATCCTTCATATCAAAAGTCCTATCCATCTGAGCCTTTAACATGTTGATCGTATCCATGCTTTTGCTTGCAATAAACATATCGTCAACACATAACTCCAAGATAATTGTCAATTGGGTTTACCCCGAGTGGTTTGTGCTGAGGGGTGTTTTCCCCCCACCCAGGTTCAATTCCCTCAAGTGACATGTTGAGCTCTTAAATGAGAAATCTATCGAAAAATCCTCGGCTTTCTACAAAATCTAGTTTACCCCAGGTACCATCCTCGAAATGAGGGGAAGTGTTCGATGAGTTTCCCTAGGCTCTATTCAAAGTAAAAAAAAACAACACCAAGATAATGAATATTCCATTTTCTAAACTTTTGAAGTAAACATAATGGTCATACTCACTTCTTGTAAAATTTCGGTTCACCATGAAGGAATCAAACTTCATGTACCATTGCTTGGGAGATTGCTTCAGGCCATACAATGACTTCTTGAGCTTGCATACAAAACTTCTTTTGTGATTCTGAAAAAAACCTTTTGGTATTCCATATATATTTCCTCATCCAAATCTCCATGTAAAAATGTTGTTTTGACATCTAGCTGCTCTAACTCAAGATCAAGTAAAACAATTAGTTCTAACACAACACAAACATAAACAAGATTAACAACTGGCGAATTGTTTTCATGGAAATGTATACCTTCCATCTGAGAATACCCCTTTGCTACCAAACTAACTTTATATCTTTCAACTTTACCATCAACCCCTTTCTTGAATTTGTAGACCCACTTACACCCAACAACTTTTCTATCTTTTGGAAGTTCTAGTAGGTCTCAAGTTTTGTTCTTCTCTAAGGCATTCATTTCTTCTATCATTGTTGTTTTCCATTTATCACTTTCAATATAATCTATCTCTTCATGATAACAAGAAGGTTCCCCATCATTAGTAATCAAAGTAATAGATGAAACATAATCAGTATACCTCTTAGGAGGATTTATGTCCCGTGTAGATCTCCTCGGTGTTGGTTGTGGAATTTCCACATTTTCCGAAATATCTTCTATATCCATGGCTTCTTTATCATCGTAATATTCTTCCTGCTTCCTCATTTCTATAGATGGTTGAGTCTCCAACTAAATTTGTTGATTTAGTGGTATTTTTCCTTGTTTCAAATAAACTTCTACAATGTCTTATTTAATGAAGGGAGATTCATCAAATACTACATCTCTGCTAATGATGATTTCATGGGAAGTAGGATCCCACAATATATATCCCTTAATTACATGATCATATCCAACAAAGACATACTTCTTTGATATGGGGTCTAAATTAGAATGTTGGTTTTTAGGAGTAAGAGCATAAGCTTCACAACCATTTTTTTTTAAATTTGAGTAATCACAAGGACGACTTGTCCATACCTCTTCAGGAATTTTACAATCTATTGTGACTGATGGTGACTAATTTACCAAATAACAAGCAATAGAGACTACTTGTGCCCACAACTCTTGTTGCAAATTGGCATTGTTGAGCATGATCCTCGATCTTTCTAGAAGAGTCATGTTCATGTGTTCTTCCATGACATTTTGTTGGGGAGTATATATTGTGGTTTTATGCCTTTTGATCCCAACTTCTTTGCAATATTTCTCAAATTACAAAGAAGTGAACTCACATCCATTATTAGTTATTAAACAATTGATTTTCCTGCTCGATCTCTTTTCAACTAAAAATCTAAATGATTTAAATACATTAAACATGTCATCCTTTCTTTTTAGGACTGACCCACACCTTTCTAGAGAAATCATCTATAAATTTTACAAAATATGACAATCCTCCAAAAGAAACTGTAGGGGATGGACCCCAAAAATATGAATGGATATAATCTAAAATACATTTACTTATATGATTGTTTGCTTTAAATTGTTGTTTACACTACTTCCCAAAAATACAATGTTTGTATAGATTCAAATTCAAAGATTTTAAAATTGGAAGTAATTTGTGGTTAATCAATACATATAGCCCTTTCTTGCTCATATGAGCTAGTCATTGATGCCATAAATGAGTAGATTCATTTTCCTCCTCATATACCATTGTTGCTTCATTTATTTGATTACTTTCGTCTATCTTGTAAAGATTTTCATTATTTGTAGCCTTCATAACCACCAAAATGCCATTGGACACCGTCAATGCTCCACCTTGACCTATAAATTTGTAACCTCAAGAATCCAAAAATCCTAAATAAATATCATTATTTTTTAGTTTAGGTATATGCCATACAACTGTTAACATCCTAACAATACTATCAAACATCTTAATCTTAATGCTCCCAAACCCAATAGTCTTACAAGAAACATTGTTTCCCATAAGAACAATACGACCATCAACATATTAGTAAGAAGAAAAACAACTCCCACCTAGATGGGGTGCCACTTGGAGAAAGTGTGCGCACAACTGGCATAGGGAAGCCGGGGGAGTTATTAGCCCCGGTCGCCAGCCCCGAAGCATTCACTCCTCCATGGCTCACACCATGAGAGTCTTTATGGTAATGTGCCTGGCCGAGCACTCAAGCGAGCGAACTAGCTAGGCACAACGTACCAAGCAGATGTAGAGGTCTTCTCACTCATCAATGGAAATTGCAGGGGTCACTTCACCCTTCAATAACATTCAGAGTGGAAAACAACTCTTATTTCAGAAGCCCTTCTCATTTTTTATTCCCATCTAGTGCACCCTCCTGGTTAGGCTCCTCGGCTCCCACTGCAATTTTTAGATTTCTTCATGTTGCAGCGTTCCCCCTGATTACCTTGGCTCCTTCCCTGCCCAAGGCATCTCAGTCTCCCTCCCTCACCCACTGCACCACTCCTTTGCCTCCATCTCTCCCATCCCCCACCATCACCTCCCCTCCAGCATGCCTTGGGAGCACGGTAAATCAAAGAGAGGTGCCCTCAACCACGATGACCTCTCCAGAAAAACTAGGCTCACCCCCTCACAAAGGGCGCTCATTTCCCACTTTCTAGCCCGAGTCACTCCACCAAGAGACTAAACTTAGCTCTCCCCCATGGAACCTCTCCGGTAAAACTGGAAGCGGAAGCCTCCATTGCCCATTACCCCTTGACCCTCCAACTGCTTTGTAAATTCAAAGAGGAGGCACCACATTTGGCACTCGCACCTCTTCCCACCAACCTCCTAGCTCCTCCCATTATTAAACCAAGTGATCCATATTATGGGGATGGAAGCTGCCAAGTAGAGGAGGAGATCCCTCCCTTAGCCACAACTCCAAAAGACAGAAGCGCAAAGGAAAAAAAGGCAGATGACCAGGATCAACACTTCAACAATCACCTCATGGAGGATCACCTCAACATACTCTTCGAAATTAGACAAAGGCATGCGGACCAGAAGCACTCTCAGTGAATTCTCAGCCAAAGGATGGACATCTTTTTCGAGGTGCTCTCGGATGCACCGATGCATGCCAAGTGCCCGACATGTAGCCAATGGTTCATCCCATCTTACAACATCCATGGTCAACCTAACCCAGCCGCAGATTAAAGTTACCAGGTTCAGTTTTTTGTTCAATACTAGTTGCAGCCTCGCTGGTCTAGCGAGATACTACAACCTTGTTTTCTTTTTTCTACTATATTTTCATAGTCTCTGCCATGATAGCTCAGCTTATGTTTTTCTTGAGCCGAAAGCAGCGATATCCAGTCAGTCTTTTTTGCTCACGCAGTTTCACTGCGATTTTTATGTCAATTGTAATTTTGGTGCGAAAGCACAGGCGAACATGGCAAGTCCTGAACATTGGTAGACCACCTGTGTTAGTTTCCCTTTGTGGCGGCATAGGTGGATGACACTTGTCTCTGTACAGTTTTTTGGTTGATATCAATATAAGGCTCCTTTTTATTCACAAAAAAAAAAAAAAAACAAATTCTATGTGAACACATGTAATGAGAATCACTAGAATATAATAACCAATATTCATGATATTGTGAGACATTACAAATAGATAAAACTTCATCAAGCATACCCATACTTGATTCAATTGGATTTGCTTCCTTTTTGGAGTATTCCTTGAATTCCCGCCTCTTCGAACAATCTTTCTTGAGATGCCCTGATTTATTACAGTACCAAAATTTTAGATTACCCTTCTTGCCTTTTGACTTAGATTTTGATGTACCTCTCAACTTCTCCCCTTTTTCTCTTGATCAACCCCTAGCCACCATTGCTTCTGGTGTGGAGGTTTTTATACTGAATTTCCTCCGTACCTTCTAAGAAAACAATGCTCCCATAACAAAATCATAGTCAAGATTATCAGTTGTACTAAAGCTTATGGAAGTGACTAGGTGGTCCCAAGATTCAGGCAATGAACACAATAATGTGACAACCTTATCTTCCTTGTCGATTTTTACATCCATACTAGTTAACTAACATATAAGAGTATTAAATACATTTAAATGATCAACAATTTTGGTACCTTCTTTCATGTGTAAACTATATAGTTGCTTCTTCAAGTAGATTCGATTAGTCAAGGATTTTTTCATATAAAGTCTCTCCATTCTGCTCCATAAGCTTGTTGTGGTTTCCTCTCCAATAATATTGAACAGAACATCATCTTCCAAACATAGTTGAATGGTGTTGAGAGGTATCACATCTAGATATTCTCATTCCTTGTATGTCATACCCACTAGTCTCTTTGTCTTTCCTGCCAACTACTTATTTAAACCTTGTTGCACAAATAGATCCCGCATCTTGAGCTTCCACGACTCAAAGTTGTTTTTCCCAATAAATTTATCCACCTCGAATTTAGCATTCGATACTTTTGCCATTAGAATACACACTAAAAATTTCAACACATGTATTATAACCCTAAATTGCACCACACATGCTTACCTAGCATCAGGCCATCTCATATCCCTTCTTTACCAAAGCACTGTTGAACAACTCTTTGAAAATCCTCTTTTATAAAGGCCCACGCACCCTACTCCATTAATGCACACGTGTACATGCTGGCTGACCCAAAACAGCCCGTGTGGACCGACAAAAGCACGAAAAAAGGAAAGTTGCCGACGGAACACAAAAACTATGGGTGAGTTAACTGAAACTCCCGGCCATGCATGGCCGAGGGTTCGTCCAAATACCTAGCTCCTTATAGCCTATAAAAGAAGGGGTAGGGGTCCCATTTGGAAGAGGAAAAATATAGCAAAGAAACTTTGCCCATTTGCGTATTCCCATTGTCCCAACCCTTTAGCCTTTCCTGATGCCAAAGGAGATACAAAGCAAAGTAGTTGGAGGACAGTAGAAGAGGAGCCCAGGATCAGGTTCGCGGAGCGGTGGCCGGTCTCAACTTTTGTAAGTTGATTCATTCAAAGTAATAAAAAAAATTATTTTCCCGTCCCAATTCATGAACTTTTTATGGTTTGATTAGTATATGTTTGGATTTCTAACCCGTTAGTATATAAGTAGGATGCATGCGTAGTTGTTGCTTGTCTTGTATGCAGGTCAGCTTTGGAAGGAGTATTGCGAACTAGTAATCAAGTACAACGGAGGATCGACATCAAACGTCGGGAACGAGGTAGGTTGATCTTTCCTTACATTTACTAAGAAAAGGGGATTTAAATCTAGGGATGAAGGTAGAAAGTAGTTTTTCTTCGGTCATATCTGCATGTAAATTCTGAACTCTATTTGCTAGTCCATAAGGAGATTTCCCTCACAACAGAATTGGCAACCGCACTGGGGAAACTCTCTAGGGTTCCTAGAATTTTATTTAGTTTTTGGGTAGTTTTAAAGACTAGTTTTTCTTGCCTGTTTTTTCTTTTAGTTTCTGTAAGGTCTGAGCTAGCAGAGAGTCTGGTTTTCCATACCATCTTTCTCTGATTTTCTTGACTGTGTTTGTCGGGACCCACAGAGGTACACGTGGCCTACATAAGGTCTTCACATGTGTACCCACGCCCTACTCTCTTATAGCCCGTGTGTGAACTCTCGCTGAAGAAGTAGCAGTAGCGTGTAGAGTTCAAAGAACTTCAGAGGCAGTCAGCCTCTTCCCTGTCAAAATCACACATTCTCAAGGGGTTTTCTGGAATTTTGTCTGAGTCTTGATTGTTTGCAGTCCTATCTCAGATTGTTTTTGCTTTATCATTTTTCCTTACATTATTTGTTTTTCTGTTAAAAAGAGTATCCAAGCCTTTCAAGGGATCCTGATTATCAATATCAGTGGTCTCTTCCTGGTTTGGTCTGTCTGTTTTCATTTTTTCTCAGAGTTTAGAGATACACGTGGCCTGTACAAGGTCAGCCTGCATGTACACGCCCTCTGTATCTATCCAACACGTGATCGCACGCGTGCTATTAGATTAACAGTCGCATGCTTGTACAACATACTTTTTGTTGAGGGTAAGGCAGTCATCCTTTCCCTTGATAAGAATTATTCCTCTCAGGTGTTTGAATCTCTGTCTGAGGAGCCAGTAGCTTAGGATTAATCTTACCTTTAGCTTGTTTTTTCTCTTTTAAAAAAAAAGTGGTCATAAAAATAAAAGAATTTTTAAGGTTTTTAGACAAGTGTGAGAGTCATTTTTATTTTTTAAATTGCTAGTGTGTGATTTTTGACCTGATTCTTTGCGATCTGCGATTAGGCCAGAATTGTTTTTCTTGGTTTTTGCTTGTTGGTATTTTTCCTTTTTGCTTTATCAAGCATTTAAATAAATACAAAATTCTCTTTTTATTTTCTTATTTGGTTGAAGAGTGTGTTTCTGCATTATTAGCCAGGGAGAAGTCACTTCTTTCATAAGTTTTTGCAGTTTACTTAGATCATAAGTAGCTTGTAGTCAAGTGAAATTTCTTTTGAGTTTGCTGTCCAAAATCTTAGAAAATTAAAAATATTTATTTTGAAAAGTTGTTGAAATTTTGCATTAAGTAAAAATTTTTGTTTCCATATTTTTTATTCATTTTTCTTGATTTCGTCTTTTCACATCATCAGTTTCACCTTCATACCCCTTGACGTAAGACAAATCCATAAAATTAACGCTAAATTTAAAAATCTACTAGACTTTTATGTTTGTAGGGTTCACTAGCTAGTTCAGGATTAGGGCCTTGGATTAGGTTGGAGAGGAAACTCTTCACAGCCAGTTAAAATCAAACATTGGAGTCTGAGATAGGGAGTGTCTAAGTCCAGTGTCATGAAAGTTATCTGGGACCCCCCTCTAACACAGGGGATAAACACGAGGTCGTGTGCGTAAAGGTAGCGGAGATAACCCCTCCAAAGTTGGACCAATCGTAGTGGAGAACACATATAGAGGGCTTGTTTTGGGATTCCGTCGTTTTCATTTGCCATAGAGCTTTGTGAGTCTCGAATTCGTTCGAGGTCCTCAGTTGTCTTCTGGACCATTTTCTCTCGATACCCTTGACAGGTTTCGAGCTCGATACCCTGCTCATTGTGGTCTACCCGACTTTCGACTGTACCCGCCTAGTGACTGTTCGCGCGCTGGCAACCTAGTTGCCAATCTTTTTTAGGGACATACACAGGTGACTGCGGGGGTATACTGCAGTACCTAGGACAGAAATCAGGCCACTCTTTGCAGAGTATACCCAGAGGGTGCTTCCGTGTTCGAGTTTCACTTGCACCGGTAAGTTGCTCTAGTGTTGGTTGTTGTAACTATTCTTCCAATTAATTTAGTGTTTGCCTGTCTTATCTTCTAGGGACCTTTTTTAGTGTGTTACTTTTGAACATTTAGACTACCTTAGAGTGTCTTGGATCTTCTCACACAATGGAGGATCCCGAGCTCCGCCAGTCACAAAGGCTTCTTGGCCTGTCGATAGTTACACTGGAGCCACCCCCGCCACCATTAAGGTGAAAGCTAGACCAACAAGGGTCTTTTGAAGCGACCGGGTTACAATCCATTGTGCCCGACCAACCCCCAGAGGAATCGACCGTTTTGGACCTTGAAGCAACCGCTCTTGGCCCAGTTGAAACCCCAACCACTGATTTCTTGGCACCTTTCATCGTACCAATTCAATTTTACGAGCGCCAGACAGTGTTGCACACAGAAATGGAAACAAATGTTGTTACTCCTTCTGGGAATTCTTCAATTCCCACCACGGTTGTCACCATAGGAGAGCTTTCACCTCCTAACCCACCGTCGTCGGTCCGAGCCACCATGGTATCGACCAAAACTACCTCGCACAGTGGTCTGATCCCGTCTTTGGCGGCAACCACAACCCCTTTCACACCAAGTGCGACAGGCCCTCTGTTCTCATACGAGATGCTTAGTTCGGGTACAAGTCCTGTACTTTCTTAATCCACTTTACAGACTTTAGGTCTGGGGGCAGGGAGCTCTAGCGCTCCTCTGCAAGGTCACATGGGGGGCACTCCTGCTCCTTTTAACACTTTCCCTTACAGAGGAGTTCATATCCCTCTTTCGTCCCCTTCACTCGATGGCTCGCATCAGCAATCCACCGGGCAACCTACACACAATAGTTTATTTGGAGCGGGGAGTCAAGGACCACCTTCGCATAGTATGTTGGTAGGTTCGACACCATTTTCTTTGAATGGAATGTTTGTTAACAACACCTTCTCGTCAGTCGCTTTCCCGACTGGGGGAAACCCCATTTTTGGACAATCTACTCCTATGCAGGGTACTATTCCTGCACAAGGGGAAAAGCTAGCAGGACCTTGGAATTCAGGGCAGGGATTCGTTCCCTCGTCCGGAATGTCGATCTGGGGTAATTCTTTCCACAATCAATGGAACCCCGGCCAAACTACTATGCCTATCCCCACGGGACCGACATGGGGTAATCATTCCCAAAGTCCTTCGAATAAAATGCATGCCCAACAGTCTATGTCCTATTTGGGAAATCAACCGATGATGTCTCCACATATGCAAAATCCATACACTGGCCAAGGCCATGGTTTCTACCAGAATCTGGGCCAACAGCCAAACTTTTCCTGGCAACCTGGTGCCAGTCAAACTACAGGTCCCTTTTTCCCAGTTTATCACCAACAAACCAAACTTCCCTTCCTGACAACTTTACACTTGCCAGATTTGACAAGGTTGTTGAATGACCCTATTTGTCACGATCCGTGTTGGCCTCCTATGTCGACGAAGTTGCCTTTGGACATTCCAAAGTTTGAAGCCAAGCCTAACGAAGATCCACAAGATCATGTGACTACCTTCCATCTTTTGTGCTCATCTAACTCATTGAAATATGACTCCATACAGTCGTGATTGTTTCAACGTACTCTCATTGGGAGTGTCGCGAAATGGTACATTGAGCTCGATCGCTCAAGATACTCTTCTTTTGGTGAACTAGCGATGGCTTTCCTAAACCATTTCCAGTTACCTGTGAGATACGACACTGGCACAGAGTTGCTCGCCAATTTCGAACAGACAACAGCGGATCATATCTTTGATCACATCCGAGAATGGAGATGTCGGAAGAGTTTAATCAAGGTACCAATCCCACCAGCATTCCTGCTTGAGTGGTTCCTTAAGTCTTTGGTCCCGCAGTTATCCAAAGATGTTGCGACATCAGGATTTTTCTCCGAAGAAGATGCCATCATGAGGGCTCAACAGTTCGAGCTCATCTATTCTCAGTCCGATTTATTATACAACATCTTTCCAGATGTGCCACGTTCAATACTGGATAAAACTAGACAGAGAGTTGGACCACATGCCAATGGTATTGTTGGTTCATCACAAACAAAGCCCGTTGAGTAATTGACGAAGCAGTTGCAGCAGTTATCTATACAACACACAACGACCAGACAAACTACTGCTTTGGCTGCTCCCCCTACCAAAACGTCGGAGGTACACACAGTGCAGTCGACTAACCAAAACTCCACCCAGCAGCCTGAAGGGAAGAAAAAACAACGAAAGAAGGGTAAGGGGGATAAAAAAACCCACCGATAATGCTGGCGGGGACAACACTGAAAAATGGAAGACGAGGTATCCATGCAACTTGTGCGCGGAAGACCACCCAACCCATCTATGTCCTCGACTTGCAGAGGCCCAAAAATTTGTCACGCAGTAATAGTAGGCGGTGTTGACTAATCCATTTCAACATGGGAAAAATCTAACTCAAGCCTTTGCAAGCACAGAAGGGGGCAGCCAAGAACCCTGTTTGCCTCCGAACAACCCCACATCCGCGAACGTATATATGGTTAGGGGTGATTCTTTTATATCGACTAGAACGCACGACTATAGTAAACCAAGCGCTTCTGAGTAGGGTAAAGAAGATGACCTCCCATCTCTTCCTCTACAGATTGAGAAGACGTTGGGATAAACAATGACATGCATTCCAAAAGGTGCATTTAAAAAAGCTTCTCATAACCCAAACGCAAGGGCCGCCCAGAACTACTCTGTGGTGGAGGATTTATCACAAACCCCTTATGCGATGTCTTCTTTGGAGGTCCTCCAAAGATGCCTTTCTCAGAGGAAAGCCTTGTTAATCACTTTAGGCTCTACCGAGACTTGTAATTCAGGTACCATCATGTTGGATACAACAGACTTAAAACCTTGTCTGCCTTACCACGTAGCGTTTCAGATAGTAGTGGCTTATCCCACGAAAATTTTTACTCAGAATATCTTCTGCACGGTGGTTGATGAGGGCGCCTCGACATGCGTTATGTCGTTGGCATGTTGGAAGGCCATTGGCCAGCCCGTTTTTTCTCCATCACCTACTCTCCTCAATGCTTTCAATGGTCGTTCGTTCCGACCACATGGCATCGTTCCTTCTATCCCCGTGCAGTTAGGAGGGAAGACCGTGTGCATGGAAGTAGAGGTAGTCGATGCTCCCCTTGACTATAACCTCTTGTTAGGACGGAGTTGGACTTATGCTATGCAAGCTATGGTTGCTACAGTTTTTCGGGTCTTGTTGTTTCCACACGAGGGTCGGATAGTGACCATCGATCAATTGTCTTTCTCCAGACCTGACCCAGCTTTGGGGGCATCCACGGTCCCGATGATTGATAATCCTCAACCAGGTGTCGTCAACGTAGGAGTTGATTTGTGCCCATCCTTGATGGGTACTTTCGATTACCCACCCCCTCACGACGATATCAAATTTATATCCAACCACCATAAGGTTGAGATTTTTCAAGTTTCGTCGTTTTGTACGACTTATTTCGAGGATCCGTGGATACTTCCTTCCCCATCAGCCACGATGGATGAGACAGGGCACCTAGGCATGTCCATGCCCTTGTTTTTCGCTGAAGTAGCATACTCTTTAATCCAGCACGCTTCAGCTAACCTTGATCCAACTCCTGCACAAGAGTTAGATCCACTTCTAGAGCCTATTTGGGCTCAGGGTTCTCTCGCTAACACCGATTCATTAGACTTAGTCTTGCCTTTTGACAAAGCAGTAATCGAAGCAATGACTAGTCCAAACAAACCTTGGGAAGATCTTCATCATAGATCATATTTTCTCCCAGAGTTAAGCTAAATCGAAGCAGGAGAATTCACCGTAACCATGACGAGAGATCAGTCGTGCCCTATTAATCTCTTAGCTACACACGACATTTATGCTGAGGGAAATATGGAAACTATCGTTGAAACTGTACTGATCAATATCTCCCAAAACCCTAGCGTCGTGGAGAATGTCTTCATCAGAGCGGATTGCTCCCCCAAAAAGATTTAAATCTACATAGATCTTTTCAAATAATTCTGCGATGTGTTTGCCTGGTCTTATGACGAAATGCCAGGTATCGATCCAAAAATAGTTGAACATGAGATCACAACGTATCCTAATGCCAAGCATGTTCGACAGAAGCTTCGTCGAGTTAATCCTAAGAAAGCAACAACCATTAAGATTGAGGTTGAGAAATTGCTAAAGGAAGGTTTTATCTATCCTATCCATTTGACCCAATGGGTGTCAAATCATGTGCCGATCAATAAAAAACAAGGCACGATTCATGTATGTACCGACGTCCGTGATTTGAACAAGGCATGTCCCAAAGACAATTTTCCAACACCATTCATCGACCAGATCATTGATGAATGTGATGGTTGCGAGGCCTTTTCTTTCATGGACAGTTTTTCGAGATATAATCAAATCCAAATCAAACCCGAAGACCAACACAAAACGACATTCATTTGTCCTTGGGGTACTTTCGCATATCGTAAGATGCCTTTTGGTCTTAAAAATGTTGCAGCCACCTTCCAGCGGGCCATGTCTTTTGCTTTTCATGATCTCAAGCATATAGTCGAGGCCTATCTAGATGATTTAGCATCGCGATCTCGCAAGAGAATGGATCATCCCACACACCTTAGACTTATCTTAGAACAAATGTCGCTACTTCCGGATTCGCTTGAATCCAAACAAGTGCAGCTTCTGCGTAACGTCAGGACGATGTTTAGGTTTCATCATATCAACAACAGGGATCATGGTCAATCCTCTCAAGGTGGAGGCAATAATCCAGTTGCCCCCCCCACGCACAATCCTTCAACTTCAGAGTCTATAAGGCAAGGTGAACTTTTTACGACGCTTCATCGCCAACTATGCCGAAATCACCAAGGGATTTATGCGCTTACTGAAGAAAGATGTTCCTTTTTACTGGGATTATGCCGCTCAACGCTCTTTCGATGCATTAAAACATGCCCTCACAACTGCCCCTCTGCTCTGACCACCTAACTATAACAAAGATTTTTTATTATATCTGGCTGCAACAGAGTCAACCATTGGCATGGTTTTAGTTCAGGAAGATGACTTGTTATCAGACTACGTGATTTATTACATGAGTCAAGGCCTCGTAGGACCGGAACTCAATTATTCTCATATCGAAAAACTTGCGTTGGCAGCAGTTCATGCTATTCAACGGTTCCGTCATTACGTTCTGTTCCGCAAGACCACCGTCATTGCTGTCGTGAATCCATTTCAGTACATGTTGACACGACGGGTAATAGGTGGAAAAATCAGTAGATGGATGGTCATCCTCCAGGAGTTTGACTTAGACTTCGTTTCAGCAAAGTCCAAAAAGTCACTGGTCTTCGCAGAGCTTATTTCGAAACTTCCAGTTGAGTCAGGTGACGTTGTGCCTGAAGAATCGCCTATCCGGGGAGATATGTTTTTTATCACATCTTCGAATCCCTGGTACGGAGATATACTTATCTATCTCCAGACTTTGAAGTGCCCCACTTCTACTTCTCATGATGAGCGTCGAAGTATACGCCATTAGGCTAAGAATTATCTCATACTCGATGATACGTTGTATCGGAGAGGTGTAGATTGCATCCTACGTCGTTGTCTCACTCATGAGGAGGCAGTTATCGTGCTCAACGATTGCCATACCAGATCTTGTGGCGGTCATTTGTCTGGGTTGGAAACAACCCAAAATATTCTACGAGAAGGTTACTTCTGGCAGACACTTATCAAAGATTGTATTGAATCGGTCAAGAAGTGCCATCCGTGCCAAATATTCTCTCGGAAGATGAGGGCACATCCTGTGCCCATGTTTCCTGTCATCACAGTTGGTCCCTTCACCAAGTGGGGGATTGATTACACTACTTGCAACCCCCCTTCAGCAAGGGGGCATCACTATATCATCGTAGCTATCGACTACTTCACAAAGTGGGTGGAAGCTATGCCAACGTTTAAAGTTGATGGAGAGACTGCAACTCTCTTCTTCTTCAACCAGATCATAGAAAGGTTCGACGTCCTGAGAGAGATTGTTACTAACCATGGCAGTCACTTTCAGAACCAAATGATGACCGAATTAACATCAAATCTTGGGTTACGGCAAGATCATTCATCACCCTACTACCCCCAGGCTAATGGGCCGGTGGAAGCTATAAACAAAACTCTTAAGACTATTCTATAGCGAACTATCAACTTAGCCAAGTCAAATTGGCATTTGATGTTATACTCGGCATTATGGGCTTACCAATATGTTAAGACTGCAACCAGTTTCTCACCTTTTCAACTCGTTTACAGGATGGAGGCAGTCTTGCCCATCGAATGTTAGATCCCGTCTCTAAAATTGGCAGTACAATTATTGCCTGACACTTCTCCACTCGAAGAATGGTTAGTATACCTTGAGCAACTGAATGAACAATGTCGTGATGCAGCCCTGGCCAACGAGGCTCACAAACATAAGGTCAAGTGTCAATATGATAGGTCCATTTTTCCTCGGATTCTCTCTGAAGGCGACCTTGTCCTGGTCTATGACCAAGATAGGGACCCCCTGGGGGCAGGCAAATTCAAACCCATGCGGTTCAGGCCTTTCATCATAAAAGAGGTATTAAAAAAGGGCGCCTATCGTCTGGTTGATTTCGAAGGGAATGCTTTGGCGGAGCCTAGAAATGGGCTCTACCTCAAGAAGTATTACTCATAGGCAGGTCACTGTGGGTAACTTTTTGTAACATATGTATAGTCTTTGTACTATTACTTTTTTGTTTCTTTTAAATGTTATGGACGTTTCATTGATGTTATCTTTCGTCAATATGGTAGATGTCAAGTGATTCTGAGGTGTTCGTTGGGTATGCAGACGATGCTAGTCGGCACACTCGGAGGCTTGCCTCTGCAACCTGGGTAATCTTTACACCTCAGGGCCAGTTGTTATCCTCCGGAGGTATATGCTTAGGTGATACCACAAATAATGTCGCTGAGTACAGTGCAGTTATTGAGTTTCTTCGTGACGCTTTGTCATTGGGTATCTCTCATCTCCAGGTCTATCTCGACGCTCAATTGGTTGTGTCTCAGTTAAACAGAGTATACCGGGTTCATGATCCAACTTTACATCGACAATTCCTTAGGGTACGTCTCTTAGAATGAAACTTTGATTATATTACATATTTTCATGTTCCTAGGAGATTAAACCAAATTACAGATACTCTAGCTAATCAAATTTTAGATTGGCATCTTGCACACATATGAAAGAACATTGACATAAGCATGTAAATACACTTTTGCACATGTGATCCATAAGACACAAAAGACCAAAAAACCATATATAATATCATAAAAGTAACCTGAGTACATAGATGGACGCAAGCGCCTCAAAAATAGGACCAATAACGAGTCACAGGGCTTATGCCCTCAAAAAATATATACAAGTAGTGCTCGTGGCACGTAAAATGTCTAAATAGGTTCAGGGCCTATGGGCCCTGTTATACTGGTCCACAGCATGGGCTAAACGCCTAAACAATCGGACCCACATCCGAGGTGCCCCCACTACATGAGGCTGCATGGATGGCAGCAGGTCCTCAATCTCTTCCATCGAGACTGTGCGAGTGAGTGCAGTAAAGTTCCGCTCCACTTGTCTGAGTACTCTCTCAGCCTCCCCGGCTGGGAGGTCTCCTGCTACTGCTGGTCCCCCGGCAATGGCAGCTGCGGCCCCTGGCCGAGGACGATGCCTGTTCCTTGCATAATCGACAAGTCACACGGGTCCCACATCTACATGCAACAAATGTATATCTGTCAAATACTATGGCATATAAATTTTTTTTATATATATAACAAAAACGACATAAAAATCACATATACAACAAAAAAACTACAAAGGTGGAGACTTACTCATCTCCCCTCGTTCCTCACCAGGAGGCACGGGTATCTCAAGATCTCTCGAAAAGTCTATCCCTGCATATGGGTAATCCTCGATCACAGGGATATGCCGTGACAGCCATGCAAAAAATTCATCATCGAAGGACTCATTGGTCCTTCCACCACCTTGTCGTGGAAGTAATACTACCCATCTACATACAGCAGGAAAAGAGGCTTGATGTCCTCATACCACTACACGAGGACTAAATCTCGGAACTCTCTCGAAAAATAAGGAACACAAAATAGTCCCGAACCCAAAGTTCCTCTGTGTCCGTTGACGACAATCTTTCAATTGCCTCTTCATACACTCCAGTAGTGTGGTACTCCAGTCAAAAATTTGTGCATTCAAGCACTGGATAACACATTTCATCTGTGCGCGGGATGCTTGATGCAAGGTCGTTGAACCGGTAATCTTCCCAATGAGAAATAATATCGCTTGCAGTGATAGGTTAGTGATCTTACTTATGGGCACCTGGGAGCTCAAACGGTTTGTCCCAACCTCACAATGCAAGGCTATCAGTTCCGCTATGTTATGCGGCCCCGACGGAAACGTCCTAAAATTGAATGGTTCCCCTCTCCTTGATAGGCCAGTCAAAAAGTAGATATCCTCGGTGGTGGGCACCAGTGATTACCCCTCTAGCATGAAAGCCTCTGCATCAGGGTGCCAATAGTCAACCAAGGCATTCAGTAGCCTCGATTGCACCCGCATAAACGGACACAGGAAGAACTTTAGCAAACCACATTGCATCAACGCGACCACGGCATTCAGATCTCCCACAACCAACTCACCAACTTCTTCATGCTCCCTTTCCCTCCAATGGACATACATCCTGCCAAAACAACAAAGTTCAGGAGCCAGTGAGTAAGTGCTCTTTGGTTCTTTTTGTTTATAAAGGGGAGGTCCACGCGTGTTGTATAGGTGACAGTCGCGTGTGCACGCGAGCAGTTTTTACTCTGCCCGAATGTACACGCGACCTGTCTAGAGACAACCCGCGTGGACCTGAGGCCGACCTTTTAAAGGTCAACGCCCACTCAAAAAATGAAATCAAAAGAAAAAATAAAGAATTGAATAGCTAGATAGGGGAGTTTGTACTTACTTGGTCTAGACGAAAGTTCGTTTCGTCCACTGTAGCTCCCGAAATCATCGTTTTTATCAAAGGGGGTCTTTTGGCTCCAGAGTCAATTTTCAAATCAGCAATGGTGATAATGAGCTGCCAGCTTCTATTTATAGACTTTTTGGCCTCTTTTGTCACTTTTTTGGCCTCCCTTATCATTTTATTTATACCAAAAACCATTTAGAATGATTTAGGAGTTATATGGGAGGGATTTGATCGGGTATTGGGACATTTTTTTTGAGTTTTGAGTAAATTTTGACGGTCCATGAAAAATTTTCCGACAATCAACTTGAGCATATAGGTTAGGTTTCTACCCTGATTTTTGTATCTCGTTGTCTTTTTCATTTGCCATAGGATCGATCCCATCAGATTGTGACACGAAACCATCATCTCTGCTTTAGAAGTGTCGCAATTTGGCGGTAGAGCTTACCAGAACATGGATGCCCTAGGTAGATCCTGGTTGCATTATGGAATTCATGCTATCTCTAAAAGCACTGTAGGCTCGGGAGTCCTTATAGTCTTTCCTGAATATGAGTTTGAGCCTCATTTGCATGATTATTCTTCGCTCTTGACCTCACCCTCAGGACTCCCCAAAAATAACGGGTCTTCTTTTAAGCCCTTTTCAGACCCTCTAAATATGAAAAGATTGTCGAGCGATCTTGTGGCCTTTCACACTCGTTAAACTGAAATTTGAAGTCACGTCTGTCCGACGATAGTTTACCCCTTTTTCGGTCCGGACGGTCAACTGTACGAACAAAGGTATACTCTATGGAACTTCAGCTCTATAGAAGAGTACTCTCAGGTATAATTTTATCCCTTTTTCGGGCCTGAGAGACTAAACTTACGAAGAAGGAACCCCAACGGAGTCCATAGTTAAGCTCTTTTTAGACTCCCTAAAATTGAAAAGATTGTCGAGTGACCTTATTCTTTCACACTCGTTAAAATTGGTCCAGAAGAACATTCCTGACGGAGTCCATAGTTAAGTTTTTTTCAGACTCCTTAAAAATGAAAAAATAGCCAAGTGATCTTGTCCTTGTCACACTCGTTAAAATGGTTTTGAATCGACGTCTTATAGGTGCTAGTTTACCCCTTTTTCGAACCGACTAGACTATATTCGAAAAAAGGTACCCCAATGGAGTCTCCTTTTATGTTTTTTTAGACTCTCTAAATATGAAAAACCACCGAGCTTACCTTCTTTGGGCTCGTTAAACTTACATCGAAGGACGTTACCATTGTGTGTTTTGTTAACCGTGTTTGCATACCTTCTATGTCAGCCTAGTAACAGTGTGCTTCTGCGTTTTAACACCCTTGGCCCCCGGAGGATTTTTCCCGAGTATCATTATTTTGAACATCAGTCTTGCCCTTGTGCCTTGAACTTGTATGTTTGCAACACTCGTTCCTCCTTTGTAATGTAATATTCCTTTATTCTTTTTCCAAAACTATTGAAAAGGACAAAAAAAATATCAAATATACCCCAAAAAGAGGAAGGGAAAAGTATTTTCTTTATTGGCAGCATAATGAGTCGCCCTTGGATAAAGCACATCTGTCTGTTTGTTCATCAAACTATGGGATGTAGTACGACCTTAGGAAGATTTTTCTCACTATATAGAGTTGTGTCCTCCACCGTTTGGTTATCCTTCCAAACATATGGAGAGTTTGCGTTGCCTCCTGCTTCGTAGACTTATGATTAATGCCATGCTGCCTGAGTCTCATCATTTGTCGTGATATTATCCAAGGGAAGTTTGTCACCAAGCCTGAGTCGGCCCCTCTGCAATATGTCTCTTGTCCTCATACCCAACCATCCTGAACATCCAATCAAGTCCTTGTTCGAAATCACTAAAGCCTTCAGTCTGATCATCAAGATTATCAAGTCCATGACCAACGAACCGTCGAATACCTCTGGGTAGTGCAGTCGTACACTCATATTACACTCCTACCCAAGTTTTGAAGATTTTAAGTTGTTGCTCGAGCTCTGAAGATCTCATCTCTAGCCATCAGGCCGTATCAACTTCTAGAAGATGGATACTCTATACGTATATCTTTTCGATTTCGAGATGTAGCTTCGTTGTGTATTGTTCGAGGCTACTCTTTACATAGTTATATGGAATGGATCTACAGTGTATTTGATTGGTAGCCATGATTCTATTTTATCCCGAGCATGGGTATGCCCGCCTCGGTGAGACAGGTGTTATTTTGTAGACGGTGCCTCCTGGTTCCTGATCCTTGGGCTCAATCGTTCGGCACATCAGTAAAGATTGGTAATGTATTTTGGCCATCAGATGCTCTTCTGACCTCACACATTAGTGGGCATCTGTTATAACCCTAAATTGCACCACACATGCTTACCTGGCATCAAGCCATCTCATATCCCTTCTTTTCCAAAGAACTGTTGAACAACTCTTTGAAAATCCTCTTTTATAAAGGCCCACATGCCCTACTCCATTACTGTATGCG
Organism: Picea engelmannii; assembly: GCA_009831015.1. Lineage (NCBI taxonomy): Eukaryota > Viridiplantae > Streptophyta > Pinopsida > Pinales > Pinaceae > Picea > Picea engelmannii. The sequence continues at coordinate 92,258 of ML797548.1, forward strand.
TGTACACGCTGGATGACCCAAAACAACCCTCGTGGACCGACAAAAGCACGAAAAAATGAAAGTTGTTGACGGAACACAAAAGCTATGGGTGAGTTAACTGAAACTCCCAACCATGCATGGCCGAGGGTTCGTCCAAATACCTAGCTCCTTCTAGCCTATAAAAGAAGGGGTAGGGGTCCCATTTGGAAGAGGAAAAATATAGCAAAGAAACTCTTCCCATTTGCGTATTCCCATTGTCCCAACCCTTTATCATTTCCTGGTGCCAAAGGAGATACAAAGCAAAGCAGTTGGAGGACAGTAGAAGAGGAGCCCAAGATCAGGTTCGCGGAGCGGTGGCCGGTCTCAACTTTTGTAAGTTGACTCATTCAAAGTAATAAAGAAAATGTTTTTCCCGTCCCAATTCATGAACTTTTTATGGTTTGATTAGTATATGTTTGGATTTCTAACCCGTTAGTATATAAGTAGGATGCATGCGTAGTTGTTGCTTGTCTTGTATGCAGGTCAGCTTTGGAAGGAGTATTGCGAACAAGTAATCAAGTACAACGGAGGATCGACATCAAATGCCGRGAACGAGGTAGGTTGATCTTTCTTTTCATTTACTAAGAAAAGGGGAGTTAAATCTAGGGATGAAGGTAGAAAGTAGTTTTTCTTTAGTCATATCTGCATGCAAAGTATGAACTCTATTTGCTAGTCCATAGGGAGATTTCCCTCACAACAACATGTCAATTTAATTCTTTGATTAGTGAATTGTTGCACAACTCCCGAATATATATAAAGGAGAATAGATTTGTAAAGTTTTCACCCCACCCAAAAATTTTAATTTAAAAAAATAAAAACGGGTGAACTTTTTCCAAATCAAAATTTTTGAATTTATTTTTATAAAAAATATGTAAGCATTCTTCCTCCAAATTGAAATCCATATATATATATATCTTCACCAAATCGACATCCAGGCTCCACAACCTCCACTAGGGTTTACAGGGAAGAATACACCATTGATCCACTTGACCTTTGCATACACTTTGCGGCCTCCACTAAGGTTTGCATGGTAGAATAAACCATTGATCCACTCAACCTATGCGTACAATTGACCCCTTACCAACTTGGGAATCATTTAAATGCTCGAACAACCTATGCAGCTTATTACAAGGGCTCTACCCAAAATAAATTCTATGTGTGGATAAAATGAACCTTTGTGTGGACAAAAAACTTGACTGGTCACTTCTCCCATGTGATTTTCTCCACCTTTGTATTTGATTGGTGGATAGGGCCTTGCGAACTCCTTTAAATTTCTTGAGTGAACTCGGTGCATCCTCAGCCCAACACACACCTACAAGACTCCATAGCCTTCACCAAACTTTTGTTTGGATTCCCTCTTTCAAATTCGCTCTAATACCACTTGTTGGTTTGAAAGAGAAATATATATTAATTGCAACAAAAATTTAATCCAGAGAAATTAATAAGAAATAAGAGAACAACAAGCACTTTCATAAGACACAAATATTTACATGGTAAAACCCTGACATATTTACATGGTAAAACCATGACACTTTGTCAAGGAAAAATCCACATGAAAGGTATTTGTATCTTATTATTCAACCGGCTTAAAAAAGTTACAAATACCTCTCAGAGCTTCATGGATATATAGTAGGTTACATCAATTCAAGAACTGCCTCCATTACAATAGTTCAAGAACTGTGTTCATTATACGAACCACCACCATTACATCCATATATTTAGTACAAGTAAATTTGTTTTTTATTGTAGCTTATTTTAATTGTTTTCATAATTCCAACATCTATGGTAGAAATCATATATTAAAACTCTAATTATAATGTCATGTTTTAGTTGGAACTATGCTAAGATGTATTTCCTTCACGCATCCAAGTTTTCTAAAAATATTGTGAAAATCTTCTCAATGTATCAAGAATTTTGAACAATGATGTTGAGTGATGCACCTCGAATCTACAGAACTAGTAATTGTTACTTTTGCATTGTGTTATATAATAAAACCAAAAAACAATTACCTCATACAATAATATTGAAGTAATTCACTATTTTAAAAGCTAATATTAATTTAAGTAATTCACTATTTAAAAAGCTCTTTCTAAGTTTATAGATTACTTTTCATTTCATAGTTATCCAACTCATTGTTTTTTTTCCTTGCATCCTAAGATGAGGAAAAGAAGGATGGGTTGGGTCAAACCACTAACTAATTCATTAAATGGAGATAAACCATGGAATTCCAACAGCTATGGTATCTCATGGACATAAGATTGAAAGATAGAAAATATGCAAGAATGGAAATCATAACCCAATTCTCTAATGGATGGAATTCTATGTAAAAAGATATGAAACATAGGGATGGAATTGGAATTCTATGTAAAAAGATATGAGACATAGGGATGGAATTCTATGTAAAAATATCTAAGACATACCTATGAGTACATCCAGGAGTACATCTAAAAGTATCAATTTTATAAATCCTAATGGACATATAAGCTTGTTTTTTTTTTCATTTCCATCTTAGTATATTCTAAGATAAACCCACTTCATTATAATCAAATTTTGAATCCACTACACGAGTCTCACCGAACCAATGCTATGATCTTAGAAAACCAGCCACCCCAACCATTTGCAAACTCCATTCACAATTTTCTCAAGGGGATCGACTCCTACCAAAACAAGAAAAACATCTCTCTTTTTTAGACTCTCTAACATGATATGTCCATTTATCATTGATCGCGAAATAAACACCACTAAAGAGAAAATCTCTTTTGAAATTGTGGGCAAGCAACGTAACCATCTCATCTTTGTCAAGTACTAACCACTGCTTGACCTATCTTCCTTGTTTAAATTATTTTTTGGTTTTAAATTATGCAAACTTTGACATTGCATTGATTTGTATATTTTGTTTGGAAAACATGTTGACCAAATTGTTGAAATTTCAACATTTTTAACATTGAGTAAATAAAAGCTCAATGCCAAATTAAACAAAATGAAAAACCTAATAGTTATTAGTCCCTACCAAAGAAGGATTATAACAATGAGTTTTGTTTGATGCATTAAACAAAATGAAAAACCTAATAGTTATTAGTCCCTACCAAAGAAGGATTATAACAATGAGTTTTGTTTGATTTAACATTAGTTTTTTGTTGATCATAAATTTAAACTATTTTTACAAAGTTAAACATTATAACACTGATTTTTTTTATTTAAAAAAAAAAAATCATTTTTTCTAATTACTATTGGTTTATTACTTCAAACCCTTATTGCAAAGGTGCCCACGAGCATTTAACTTGTGAGTACAAAAAACCCTGCAAAACCATCCATCTCTCGCTTAAACATCTAATTCATGTCACTGCTCAATGATGGAAGGACCTGTACGTATGGAGGCATGAGGATACCAGTTGCAATCTCATGAAATCCAGGCCGTCCAAGCTAGTGTAAGCTTCAGATACGTAGGTTAACTTTAAAAAGTACGTTCGAACACGTGGCACGCTCCAGTAGACTCTTCCAGATGTAGAGCTGCAAGTATTGGTGGCAGCAATAGGGAAATCCTATAAATACATCACCACTGCAGTCTCTCTAGCTAAATTTGAGTGGTTTTTGGCGAAGGTCTCTTTCCCAAGGAAAGAGCACTAAAATTTGAAAAGGATGGTCCCATATCAGATATAAAATCCATCCAATTTTGGGCCGAGACAATGTTGTTGTGGTGGCAGTTTATATTATGAATTAATACTTAACCAATTAAATTTAACTTTTTAACTTTTTTTTAAAGTACAAAATTTACTTTATTTATTTTAAAATTTCATCTAAATCAATAAATCAAAATTCAACGATACACTTCTATCTAAATCAATAAAACAAAATTCAGAAATTCAGTGACAAAAGTAAAGTGATAGACCAAGTGTGAAGATTTATTTATTTTATTTATATTTAACCTCCATGTTTCGCAAACTAGCCTACAGGGCTTAGATGTGTATATATATTACTATACTCTTAGATGTGTAGATATATTGTTATACCCGACAAACATTTTTACTCCGTAGAAATTTGCATTTACCCTCCAAAGCCTTGACCACTAAAATTTAAAATTTGCAAGGGATTGGCCTCATGTCGGTCCCATATCAAATATCAAATCCATCCAATTTTATCAAATATCAAATTCATCCAATTTTGGGCAGGGACAACGCTATTGTTGTAGCACTTGTTGTAATTAGGTTGTATTTTTTATTATACTTAGATAAGAAAGATCACTACATTGACGATTGATAAAAATTATACTTTGATAAGCAAGGTCACTACGTTGATGATTGATAAAAACATGTGTGTTCTATAACATGTGAAGGTGATGCTGGGGGCATGCACAAACACTTTGTATGCCCTAGAATATTTTATTGAAGCCATACAACTATATTGGGTAGAATATTGTATTGAAGACATACAATTATATTGTGTAAAATATTGTATTGAATCCATACCATTAAAATGGGTAAGAAGAATAGGATAACATGAATGAAAACAATATTGACTATCTTTACTAGTCCCTACATTGAATCCATATAACAATATTGAGTAGAATATTGTATTGAATCCATATAATCAAATTATAATCAAATTGGGTAAGATGAAAAGGATAACATGAATGAAAATGGCATTGACTATCTTTATCAGTCTGTGCAAAGGCCAGGCCAAGACTACAACGATGAGTTGGTCATTGACTAGCTATTAGTTCCATCTTTGAATTTTAATTTTTTTTGGATTTCCAATGTTCAACATAGGGAAATCTAGATAATATTTTTAATTAAAATTAAAATAGATAAATAAAAAATCTTGAATTCTATTGGATTACAACTTTGAAGTCTTACTGTCGAGGTGACGGTGTGCATTAATACCTCTGCTTTGTTTGTATTAGTGCATTAATTATCCTTCTTTGTTAGTGTCAACACATAAATACATAATATAAAATTCATCAAAACACATATAAACATGGAACTTATCTTTTATGAAAACATCGTTGCAAACCTCATATTAGGTCACCCCTGAGCTAGGGCTATGACTACACTAGAGAAAAGGCTTATCTAAAGCCAATTATGGTCTCTCGGATAGTGAAAGTATTCTTTATCCAAAGTAACAACTCCAACCTACAACCTTTCATTTCCCATCAACTTTCACAACCCAAGGAATTGTACCCCCTTCTTTGCACCGTAGTCTCTTGGGTTGTCCCAGCTTCTTTCCAGGGTTGTGCATTAAGTTTAGGTAGCTGAATAAGGTTACCATAGAGAATAAATATCCTTTTACAAGGATTAATAATATATTTAATCAACTAAAAGGTGCAAGGATCTTTTCCAAGATTGACCTAAGGTCAAACTATCATCAAGTAAGAATTAAAGAAAAAAATATTAGCAAGATAACATTTAGGACAAGATATGGCCATTAGGAGTTTGTAGTGGTGTCATTTGGGCTATAAAATGCACCAATTGTCTTTATGTGTTTGATCAATGGATTATTCATAGAGTGTTGACAATTTGGTTGTCATTGATGTCAACCTTGATAAATAGGTGAAGTATCATTGATTGGTTGGTTTGAGAAGAATTGCCAATATTAGAAATATTGTTATGAAGGTGACTTGAATGTCAAATATTGTCAATATTGGACATAATGTTATGAAGGTGACTTGAATGTCAAGCATTGTCAATATTGGACATAATGGTATGAAGGTGACTTGATTATCAAGCATTGGCATTATTGGACATAATATTATGAAGGTGACTTGAATATTAGTGGAAAGATAATATTGACTAATATATTGTATGATCTTTATACACTCATCCTATATTATATAAGGTTGATATTGTGTCATTAACATCCATGCACAAAATAAGAAATTGTCCAAATAAAAAGGGTAAATGGATAATCCAATATGGATCCATTCAAATAAAAAATAAAGAAGTTAATAAGACATGGTTCATTAAAAGTGATTAAAAAAATATCAATTGAAGAAGAGTCCAGAGATGAAACAGAACGTCAATGGTGGATGTTTGGTGAGGAAGCATTGACACCATCGAGTCATAAATTGAGTCGATTCAAACAACAATAAGGTTGACTATCTGGAAGTCAATCGACTACAAGACGAGTCGAAGACAAGTCGACCAACTGCAATCCTGTAGATTGACGGAAGTTTGAGAAAACAAGTCGATCAATTTCAAGACGAGTCGAAGACAAGTCGACCAATTGAAGGTCGAAGTTGAAGGAAAATTGAGTTGGGAAACAAATTTCGGCCAACACAAGTCGAGACGACCAAAGTCGAATTTCTCAAGTCGTTTTTCTTCCAAGTTGAGTCAGTCCAAGAAAGAAGTAACCTAAAGTCGAAGTCAAAGAAAACTTAAATACAATTTAGGTCGAGGTTGAAGTAAGATGGGTCAGCTAGAATTGAAATACTCAAGTCGAAATTTCTCCTAGTTGAGTCGACCAAAAATATGTTTGTCAATCGAAGGAGGAAGAAAATACGAAAAAGGGTGAGACCAAGTGAAATCTTTAGTCACTAGTAGCTGAGAGGGAACCAGTTTTAATATAACCATCAAGTAAAATGTTTACAAGCTGAGTTCAAATAATCACCAACAAAGGAGATATGTGGAGGTCAATTTAGACATTCACGAAAAGGTAATATGTATTGAAGTCGATCTGGCATCCGATGACAAAAGGAAAATCTAGGCAATTTTCCTTCAAAGAACTGCCTTTACCAACCACCTTGCACACTTTATGAGGAAATTGTTTGTGAGTCGGTTAATTGGGCATGTTCTACAAAAACCCATGTCGTAGAATTTTAAAATTACTTTCCATCGCTCTAACATATTCATACAAAAATCGTTGTCTAAATTGGTGTACGCAAATCAATTAATAAAAGTTACCATTTGTGTTAATTAAATGAAGTGGTGTGATGTTGTGTTCCAAAAGGAAACATTGTTTCAAAGTGGAACCCTTTGGAGGACTATATAAGTGAATTAATATGAAGGGAAGAAGGTGTCTTGGTGGATCTATCTATCTATCTATATATATATATATATATATATATATATATATATATATATATAATAGATTGAATTAAAGTTCATTCTATCAGGTTGGTGCTTGTTTACAAGTTGAGTCTTGTTATGAGGGTTGGATTCCTCACATCTCAGTTGGATCTGAGATCAACAAGTTGGGTCTTGTTATGAGGGTTTGATTCCTCATTTCTCAGTTGGATATGAGAACTACAAACTAAGTCTTGTATCAAAGAGTTGGATCTCTCATATTCAATTGAAGTTGAAGATATTAAAGGATTGATTTTATTTGTATTCATTCAAGTTAAATAAATAAAAGAAAGATATTTTATCTACTTCATACAGTTTGTGTTATACATGTTTATGAATAATTAATTGATTTGCATATATCTTATTCAGTTAATCTATGAAAGTGTGAAAAGCAGTCAAAAGTTCCAGACATTGATTCACCTCCCCCCTCTCAGTGTCAATTGTATGTTTCAACAATTGGTATAAAAGAAGGTTCCTTCACTACAGTTTAACCACTCAATTGTTCTGAAGAGAACAATTGGTATAAGAGCAAGGTCTCTTCAAGGAAAAATAGTCTAATCATTGGAAGCGAGATCCTACTAAATACACAAATGGATGAACAAATGGCTCTCTCCACAAATGAAGGTCCTTTATTTGATGGAACAAACTACTCTTCATGGAGGGAAAGAATGAAAATATATTTGACATCAAGAGGATTTGGAGTTTGGGACTCAGTAGTAAGTAATCCTTGTTACTTAACTACCTCAACGAACAAATCCAAAACTACAAAAGAAGCAAAGAGAAAAAATTCAATGGCATTAAAAGCAATCCAGAATGGATTGTCAGACCGAATCAAAGAAAATATGGGACATTGCACCTCTGCTAAAGTATTATGGCTCCAGCTAGAGAGTTCTTCTCAGAGTAACGTACAAAAAATAGAAAAAGAAGACAATACCATCAAGGAATTGATGCAATCCCCGGTCATCAACAAAGAAGACAACTCAAACAAGGAATTGATGCAATCCCAAGTCATCAATAAATAAGAAAACTCAAACAAGGAATTGATGTAATCTCCAGTCATCAAAGAAGAATACAACTCAAACAAGGAATTGATGCAATCCCTAGTCATCAATGAACAAGACAACTCCATCAAGGAATTGATGCATACCTCAGTAATCATTGAAGAAAAAATATTGAATCTTAAGATTGATGTTATAGCTACATTAGAAGAGATTTGTATGGAACAAGGAAATGGTATATATATTGAAGTTCCTGCGGAGACTCTTGACAATCTCGAATACACAACTATGTGCATTCTAGAAGAGTTGGAGAAACTTCAAAAGAAAGATGTGTTTCTACTACAACGGTTAGATCAATCTAACAACCATGAAGAGAAAGAATAGAAAATTCAGCTAGAAGACAAAGAAGAAGAGATCAATGGATTAAAGACTGAAGTGTTGATCTGACAAAAGAAATAAATGAGTTGAAGGCATATGACAAACTCAATAAATGCACAGAAGAATTAGAATAAACAAAAGAAATGGTCAACAGTCTAAAGACTCAACTTGAAGAAGCTAATGAAAGTAAAGAAACCTTGGAGAGCCAGTTGACTAAAAAGGAAGAATCATGCCACACACTGGAATTGGAAGTCATCAACCTCAAAAGGAAGGTAAAAAACAAGAAACATATCAAAAGGCATACTTCTCATGTCACAAAAGACTCGAGTATGGAAACACCTCCAACGGTTATTGTTTTTCTTGTAAAAACTTTGGTCACAAATCATTGGAATGCAAGAGTCTTGAAAAGAAAAATTCAAGAAGGTATAATAACTTAATGATATGTTGGAGATGAAATTATGTTGGGCACACAAAAACGTTTTGTCATACCATGAGATGCTACAACTGTGATAAGTTTGGGCACAAATCCCGAGACTACGGGAAATCAAGAAGACAACCCATGAAAAATAATCTATACAAGTCAGGAAAGAAATCTAATGAACTTTGGAAGAAAAGAAGAGAGGATAAATCTCAAAGGACAAATGTTGAAAAGAAAATTTTATCAAACAAAGTGTCGTAAAGAAAGATATGGAGAAGAAAACCTAAAGCAGAAAGCAAGAAAGATGATGAATATATTGCACCTAAAAATGAAGAAATTGATAGCAATAAACAGATGGATGAAACTCCTAATAAGGAATGTGAAATTCAGAGCTTTGCATATGAAGAGGAACAAGCTCAAGGAAGAATAATTTATAAAGAAGAAGATTATGGTGCACCAAACATTGGTGATGATGACGAACTCTCAAAATCAAATCAGACTGTAGAATAGCATGATGAATAAAACAAATAATATCTAAAGAAGAAAGCAACAAAAAGAGTTCAAAATATATAAAGACAGAGTATGAATAGATCAAAGTTATTAATGATATGAAAGAACAGTAAATATCTATTGGAATAAAAGAACTAAATAATATCAAGAAGAAGAAGAAATAGATCAAGAATATCAGTAAGATTCACACCCTTGCTCGTTATGACAGAGGAGAAGAAAGTAAAACCCTATTTGAACACAAACATCCCAAGAGATTGAGATAATAGCTGGCACATTCATAAGGGGAGAAAAGTAGTAAAAGTTTTCTTTCCTTTTTCGTTGATGTCAAAAGAGGAGAGATAAACAATAAAAACAAAGTCCAAAATAAATGGGACAAAGAAAAGGGGAGCATCACCTCAAGGGGAGCATCATCTCAGGGGGACAAGAGAAATATTCCCTTTGTCATTGTTGTCAAAGGGGGAGAGATAAAGAGTAAAACAAAGTCAGCTCAAAGGACTCAAAATACAAATACATTTCACAAGGGAAGTAAGATTGTTTTACTAAGGTCGTCATCAATAGCTAAGGGGGAGATTGTTGACAATTTGGTTGTCATTGATGCCAACCTTGATAAATAGGTGAAGTATCATTGATTGATTGGATTGAGAATCATTGTCAATATTGGACATATTGTTATGAAGTTAACATGAATTTCAATCATTGTGAAGGTTGGACATAATGTTATGAAGGTGACTTGAATGTCAAGCATTGTCAATATTGGACATAATTTTATGAAGGTGACTTGAATATCAAGAATTGTCAATATTGGACATAATGTTATGAAGGTGACTTGAATATCAGTAGAAAGATAGTGTTCACTAATATATTCTATGAACTTGATGCACTCATCATATATTGTATAAGGTTGATATTGTGTCATTAGAATCCATGCACAAAAGAAGAAACAATCCAGATAAAAAGGGTAAATGGATAATCCAATATGGATCCATACAAATCACAAATAAAGAAGTTAATAAGACATGGTTCATTAGAAGTGATTCAGAAAATATCAATTGAAGAAGAGTCCAAAGATCAGACAGAATGTCAATGGTATGTTTGGTGAGGAAGCATTGACACCATCGAGTCGATTCAAACAACAATAAGGTTGAATATCTGGAAGTCAATCGTCTACAAGATGAGCCGAAGACAACTTGACCGATGGCAAGTCTGCAGATTGATGGAAGTTGGAGAAGACAATTCGATCGATTTCAAGATGAGTCAAAGACAAGTTGAACAATTGAAGGTCAAAGTTGAAGGAAAATTGAGTCAGGAAATAAAAGTCGACCAAATCAAGTCGAGACGATCAAAGTCGAATCTCTCAAGTCGGTTTTCTTCCAAGTCAAGTCGGTCCAAGAAAGAAGTAACCTAAAGGTCGAAGTCGAAGCAAACTTAAATACAATTTAGGTCGAGGCTGAAGCAAGATGGGTCGACTAAAATTGAAATACTCAAGTCAAAATTTCTCCTAGTTGAGTCGACCAAAAAATTGTTTGTTGGTCGAATGAGGAAGCAAATACAAAAAAGGATGAGACCAAGTCAAATATTTAGTCACTAGCAGTTGAGAGGGAACTAATTTTAATATAACCATCAAATAAAAATTTTACAAGTTGAGTTTAAATAATCAACAACAAAAGAGATATGTGGAGGTCGATTTAGACATTCACGAAAATGTAATATGTACTGAAGTCGATCTGGCATTCCTTGACAAAAGGAAAATATGGAAATTTTCGTTCAAAGAACCGCCTGTATCATCCACCTCACACACTTTCTGAGGAAATTGCTTGTGAGTTGGCTAATTGGGAATGTTATGCAAAAAAACCCATGTCATAGAATTTTGAAATTTGTTTCCATCACTTTATAATATTCATACGAAAATCGTTGTCTAAATTGGTGTACGAAAATCAATTAATAAAAGTTACTATTTGTGTTAATTAAATGAAGGGGTGCAATGTTTCATTCCAAAATGATACACTGTTTCAAAGTGGCACTCTTTGAAGGAATATATAAGTAAAGTAATATGAAGGGAAGAAGGTGTCTTGGTGGATATATATATATATATATATATATTGGATTGAATTAAAGTTCATTCTATCATGTTGGTGCCTGTTTACAATGTGAGTCTTGTTATGAGGGTTGGATGCCTCACATCTCAGTTGGATATGAGATCAACAAGTTGGGTCTTGTTATGAGGGTTGGATTCCTCATTTCTCAGTTAGATCTGAGAACTACAAGTTGGATCTTGTATCAGAGAGTTGGATCTCTAATATTCAGTTGAAGTTGAAGATATTAAAGGATTGATTTTATTGTATTCATTCAAGTTAAATAAATAAAAGAAAGATATTGTATCTACTTCATACAGTTTGTGTTATACATGTTTATGAATAATTAATTGAGCAACATATATCTTATTCAGTTAATTCAGTTAATCTATGAAAGTGTGAAAAGCAGTCAAAAGTTCCATACATTGATTCACCCCCCGCCCTCCCCCCCACTTAGTGTCAAGTGTATGTTTCAACATAGAGTATCTGGACAAATTGTGATTTTTTTCTTAGATGCCATACTCATCTACTCCAAGATAGAAGAGGAGCATGAGCAACACTTGATTATGGTGTTACATGTATTAAGGGAGAATCAGTTGTATGCCAAGTTGAGAAAGGGCTCATTTTATCAGAGGAAGATCTATTATTTGAGCCATATCATTTCAAAGGAAGTGATAACATTTGATCCTAAGAATATAGAATCCATTACAAGATGGCTAACACCAAAGAATGTTTCATAGTTCATATCATTCATGGGACTTGCAGGTTACTATAGAAGATTTATTGAAGGCTTTTCAAAGATTGCCCACCCAATCACTTCTTTGAAAAATAAGGGTGTGAAGTTAGAATGGACCTTTGAATGTGAATAAACATTTCAAGACTTGAAGAAATTAATGACAAGTGAACAATATTGAAGATTCATGATCCGAAGGAGAATTTGATTGTGTCCATTGATGCATGCAGGGAAGGACTTGGTGTAGTCCTTACACAAAATGGGCATGTGGTATGATATGAGTCAAGAAAGTTGAAATAACATGAGAAGAATTATGCCACACATGACTTAGAGTTCATATCCATAGTTCATGCCTTAAATATGTGGAGGCATAATATCATGGGAACAATATTTGTGTCGAGGATGGACCATACTGGTGTAAGATATTTGTTTGGAAATCTAAGATTGAATGTCATAAAAATTAGATGGCTTGAATTCCTTAGTGAATATGATTTCGATATAAATCATATCAAAGGGGAGGAAAATAAAGTGGTTGATTCCCTCGGTAGGAGTGTGCATGATATGCATGCTACATCCATTATCATGTACAAGTCTGATTCAAAATACATAATTTTGGAAGTTGCAAATTCATAGTAGCATTATGTGCAAGTAAAAGAAGCATGACAACACGGTAAATTTTAGCATGAATTAAGGATTATGAGATGAAAGAGGATTGAGTCCTCAAGTACAGGGGAAAAGTATATGTGCCTAAATCTCCAGAGCTGAAAAATTTAGTGTTGAGAGAAATGCAATGTACCCTATGTTGGGAATCCAGGATACCAAAAGTCCATTACAACTCTAAGAGGCCAAAACTTTTGGCCAGACATGAAGAAACAGGTGGTTGATTATATAGCCATATATTTACACTATCAAAAGGTGAAGGATGAGCATAGGCATCCCATTAGATTACTACAATCATTTCTTGTTCCTTAGTGGAAGTGGGAAATTGTTACAATTGATTTCATTACTAAACTACCTAGGACTGTAAGGAAGCATAATTTCATCATGGTAGTGGTGGATAAATTAAATAAGGCTGCCCATTTTTTTTCTATTGAAACTAACCCATAAGGCAACCAACATTGCAGAGATTTGCATGAGGGAAATTTCTAGGCTACATGGTGTGCCTAAGGAAATTGTTTCCGATGGAGATCCCTAGTTCACATCAAATTTTTGGAAAGGATTATTTAAAGGATTTGGGATAAAATTAAATTTTAGTACAACATATCACCCAAAGTCAAATGGGAAAACATAGAGGATCAATCAAGTGATTGAAAATATGTTGAGAATGTATGTGATGGATAAGCCATCCAAATAAGAGGAATATTTACATTTAATTGAATTTTCATATAAAAATGGGTATCAAGCATCTTTGAAGATGATCCGATTTGAAGCATTGTATGGCAGGAGCTGTAACACGCCTATGAATTGGGACAACCCAGATGATAGATCTATCATTGGGACAGAGTTGCTCAAGGAAACAAAAGAGAGGATGGTGAAATTAAAATAGAATTTAAAGGCTACACAAGATAAACATAAATGTTATGTGGATAAAGGCAGAACACATAGAGAATTTACAGTGGGCGAGCATGTCTTCTTGAAAGTGAAAGATAAAAATAGTTCATTGAAATTGGGAAGTTGTCAAAATAGGAAGCAAGATGTTTTGGACCATTTGAAAACCTAGAGAGGGTTGGTCTTGTTGCATACGTGCTTGCACTACCTACATCCATGTGCATTCATAATTTGTTTCACGTGTCCTTGCTTAAGAAGTATGTTCCTAATGCTAACCATGTAATTGATTGGATTATGACCTAGGTGGAGAATGAAGGTGACTTTTGGGTTCAACTAGTGCGCATATTGGAAAAAAAGGTTAAATTTATAAAGAACTTTGCCACCGACCTAGTATAGGTCCACTAGACTTGTTATGGTCTTGAAGATGCTATGTGGAAGCATGAGGACACCATGCGGGAGGAGTACTCACAATTTGTTTAATATTTAAATGTATTATACATATGTATATAATGCACCATTGTGCATAAATAAAGGGTAGGAGAATGTAATACCCCCAGGTTGATAAACAAGTTGGAATTGTACATTTGTTTTTATAGGCTGGTGAGCCAGTATAGATTTTTTGCTAGAGTTCTTGTCTATAAATGTTTTGGACCAAAGTGACTGTGTGATATTAGATGAGAGAGAATGTATGTGAAAAGGTTGATGAGCCTCACAATATAAATCGTAATCACACTTTGATATATTAATAAAAAACATCACTACTATATACCAAGTCAGGAAAAGAGTATGGGGGGCTAGGACTCCATGAGAGGGAAAGGGGAATAAGGGCTTAAGGAAATGGCTAATTCAATGGGGATTAAGCCAAGGAATATAATAATATATTCCTAAGTCCTAATTTATGTTATTATATTAAGTTCCCAAGTGATGGGATGAGTTCCTAAGTGGTGGCGGAAGTAGGTCTTTGGTTTCCACTTGTCAAAAGAAGAACATGCATATATAAACTTTGGTTTTAGTGGAAAAAGGGTTGATTCCATTCATTCTCATAATTCATGATATCATTGTTACTTGCTCTGGGATATGGGGTATGATCTAGTGAGAAATTGTAACCATTTGACATTGTGAACCATGAATCCTTGGTAGATTTGGGTGTACAATCCCCTTGAGTTACCTTGGGGATGGTAGGAGCTCTAGAGGGAGAATTGTCTAGGATAGGTTTCCCTCGTTGTGAGTCCTGAAGGGTTCCTGAAGACTCCAATATATCAGTTGGATTTCCTGGAGCCATAGATCTTTGAGACTTCTTCGTTGGCCTATGATGGAGCCTTGGAAGGGAACTGGGATAACCCGAGGCACTGTGGTGCAAAAAAGAGGGTACACTTCCTTCGGTTGTGCAGGATGATGGAGAATGACAGGTTTGGAGTTTGGTACTTTGGCCTAGCCATTGTTTGTTTTGACTATGAGACTTTAGTCAGCTTAAGTAGCCTTTTCCTTGGTGGATTCATAGCCCTAGCTTAGGGGTGACCTGTTCATTAATGTATTTGTATATGTGTTTAATTATGTTATGCTATAAATATTAATAATTATGCATGGAATTATATGTTGGTAGGACTGCATAAGTGTTTCATATGTAGGGAATATTATTATTGTTGGTATTAGAGCTTGGGCATGGATCTGGGAGTGTTATGAATTGGTATTAGAACATATTATATGGTGATAAGAGTCTTTAGGAAGGCCATAATGCTTTATTTAATGGTATTAGAGAAGTAATGAGCAAGGATAAGGAAATTTTAAAAGTTATGTATGTAACAGAGTTTGAGTTATAATGACATATGCCCAGAAGTGAGTATGGGGTGTGTTACAATGTGGTATAGGTAGAACCTAACAGGTTTAGAATGGGGACCGGAGACATGGAATATGAACATGGATCTTACATCGATGAGGAGGAAGTCATAGATTTGAATATTAGCTTAGGTAATGCATAGATTGAGTCAAATGAACATAGGGAAGGAAAAGAAGAAAACATATAGTTAGTGGAGACAATGAGAATCCTACAAAGAGAAGTGTTGAGATATAGAACATACAATGAAAGGATAATATGAGCTCAGGAGGAGCAGAACCACATCAACACTCAACTATTACAAATCCTTAACATGCAGAAGAAAATAAACAAAGAATCGGATTCAAGGAAGGCAGAAGAACACAGATCTCATGCTAGGAAGGAGGATGTCGAAAGTGCTAGGCACTCTAGAAGTGCTAGTAGACATCATCACCCTTGGTATTCTTGGGAGAATACATATTCTTCAAATATGCCATGTTTTAGCACAATTGTAGAATATTACCACGGGGTCTTCACTAAGTGAACCTGTGACATAGTGCCTTTGTTCGTGGGATATTAAAGAATACCCCTAATTTCACTAGATATTGATAAATATCTCCCAAACCCTTTTTTATATCCCCCAATACCTATAAACCCCTTGAGACCCCACATCCCCCCCCCAATACCTACAATATATTGACTTTAATTTTCACAATTAAAAAACCGCCTTTATGAATAAACATGATAAGATATTGGTAAAAATGGTGAATCCCCTGTGAATATTACTAGTCCTCTTCTTCCACATGTTGGTGCCTAATTGGAGATCAAGGTTCTCAGAGTTTTCCAACAAAGGCACCATTGTAGTCTAGAGCGTTGACATATTCAACCTTCAGCAAGGGAAGGAGGTATCACCCAAAGCGCAATTGAGACTTATGTGTAATGGAGTGAGGTCGAAGAGAATGTAGAGGTGGGAAGAATGCAACCCAACCAGACCTAAGTATAGGAGGATAAAAGATTATATACAGACATCATAATCAAAACGGAAGATTGAAATGCATAACCTAAGGGAAAATTCCTTGGGTGAGAGTATTCCTAAACATTAACATAACAAGTAAAGAAACAGAGATAACAATTGCACAGATGAAGATCTTAGAATTCACACATTACAAAACAAATTTAGGCCCCAAATAACATTTCTCAGATATTGATTACTCAGATATTAAAGCATATACAATATTCATATCCTCGGTGAGTGGAAGCTCTGTAACTACATTTCACGACTGGTTTGATCATAGTATTGGAAACAAAACTCRGACTTGACACATTACAGATACAATTCTCAATACAAAACCTAGGGTCGAGATAGCTCGAGGTTCTATAGTTAAGCATCAACAACTCCATCAGTTTCAATATTTGCAATAGTATTGACAATATCAACAATAGMATCAACAAAAACCCAAAACAAACAACAACCATTTTCTTGTTTCATAAGAATTCATCTTATAGATTTCTGYGGGACTTCTTGATTCACCTGTTATAGCTTATTGAGTCAATGTCTTCTTGGTTTTTGCTGGAAAGTTCTGGTGCCTTTTGTTATTCCTTCTAGCTGACGAGAAACTTCATTCCTCATTGCAACTCTAAGTTATGACTTTTCGCATCTTAGATCCACCATTGTTGTGTTGTGTTGTACTTCAACATACTCTAACTACCTCAAAATTGTGTCATTTCTGAAAAAATGAGTCTTCTCCAAAACGAAGGGTCCAAGAGGCCCCAACTGCAAACCTTGACTCGACCCGAGTCAAGTCTTCATCTCTTCACTTTGGAAAACTCCCTCAAATAGAGGGTCCAACTCAGGTACAATCTCAAAATGTCGCACTGGGTATCATGGTCAGGCTACTTTCGTAGTAGCATCCGACTATTGGACAAAAAGATAAATCCCAGGGACTATGGTTGTACCCTCTCGGAGTTTGGGGGGGGTGTCAGCTTCCCTCTAAGTAAAATATAATAATTGTCTTCTTTGGATAAAATTTCTTGCTATGTGCACTATTGTTCTTCCTTATCAGTTGGATTTGTTCGCATTTATCTTTTCTTCCCACAAAAATCGATCTGGTGGCATTTGTTTTCGACAACCAACAATTAAGAAATACTTATGGAGCAGTGAAGAGAAAGGAACCATGAATTGGATTATGCCTTCTAGAACCTACCGGGAACTGGGAATTTTCCATGGGTTTCTTCGGGGCAGGCTAACTGAAAGTACATCCAACGTCTATTTCCACTCCATCACCTCACTAGTGCAGTGAGTCAGTGCTCAGTGGCTTGCATATTTTATCTACACCTGTTGCTCTGAGAGATCTTGTGAATGCTCCTCTCTCCTTGGGAAGTAGGTACTAGAGTATGAAGGGGGAATTCCTCCCATAATGAGATGGTAAGGACCTTCTCCTCACATTTGTAACCAAGATGGATGGTTGGCTTCTTTCCTTATGAGGATATGGATCAAGTAGAGCATCGTCTGTGAAATTCATTGTCTCCATAGGTTGTAGTTTGCTAGGATAACTCTTACAGGATGAGAGTTCTTCAATATTTCACCTATTTTATAAAGGAACTCATCACTGAGCGAGGAAAACAACGTAAGGATTTGCAAGGATTCGTCACACATATCCAATCTCTAGAAGTTCCAGGGTTCACATGGCTAGGTGTGAATGGGATATGGTTCATGTTCGTGCGTAGAGGAATATAACAGGATGAACGATACGAGGACATGGCCCAATTTTCCCCATGAGACGGTAGACAATCCTCTATTGTTGTGTCAAAGTGTGAGTGTATCCATCCCTTATATGAAAGATATGGCCTGGTATCATAATTAGGCCATTCATCATTGTCCTACCTAGCCTTGGCTTATGTGATGGGATCTTTGCGTCGACGATGACATAATAGACATAGTCAGTTTGGCGGATAAGGTGAGTGAAATCTCATGCAGGGATGGTGACACAATAGTCAGTCAGAGAAAATGACAGTCCAACCATATATCAAGTACAGAATGAGAATAAGCGGTGATAAAAACCCACGTGACAACATATGGACACTGAAACCAAATATGGATGGCATTCGCTATGAGATGGCGTGATGACAAGCTCCCCGACCACAAAGAGAATGTCTGGGGTGGATGAGTGGGACTAGACAACTAGACTCGAAAACACATAATTGAAGTGACGTGTCATCGTATTATGAACATAAAGGAAAATTGCAATACAAAAGGAAATCCTACTTAGGAAATCCATTACCAACATAGGAGGGATGCAAAAAAGTGCTTATTGAGAACTTGTATAGGGATTCATAAGTGTGCCAATCATCCAACCAAGATAAAGGATACCATTTATCTGCACGAGTCTAACTGCTCCTGATTCGCGTATCTCCGCAACAATAAACAATCCCAACCAGCGCATTTGTAACTTACCAGGATGTTTTTGATACTTACTGTCATACATCATAACTTTGTCTCCTTGCACAAAATACTTATGTTTGATATTCCAATCATGCCAATCCTTCTTACGGGATTTTTCAACAGTTTATTGAAAAACTGCTAAAAATTTGGCTTCGTCCAACTGCATCAATTATATAACTCTTGTTGCAATGGATTCATCATCGGTCATCTTGGTAGCTTATGCAAAAAATGGACTTGGTGATATAAATTCAGTTGGTACCATGGCCTCTCATCCATAGACTAATTGGAAATGGGTATACTTGTGTAATTTCTTTATCGTGATCTAATAGGCCCAAAGTACCGCCGAAACTCTTTCATCCCAATCTTCACAGTTTGTGAAACATACCTTGGTCAATCCCTTTTCTAGAATCTTGTTGAACACTTCCACTATCCCGTTAGATTGCAGATGGTAAGGACAACTCTTATGGTGTTGAATAAAAAATTCATGGGTGAGAGTAGTTATAGTTCTGTTGAGGAAATGCACACCTTGATCGCTAGTTAGACTCCAAGCGAAGAAAATCGAGTAATGATATTTTCAAAAATAAATCTTGTTGTGGTATTGACAGAACAGTCACGCACTAGTGTGGCTTCATCCCATCACATAAGACAATATGTTGTGGTAACGATGTACCTGACCTTGGAATTTCGAGTCGGTGGGTTTATGGGGCCAATGAAATACACAACCCATTTTTTGAATGCTTGCAAAGCTCTAACAAGGTGTAAAGGTAGTTCATATCTCTGGGAGGGCTTACCAACTCTTTGAAAAACATCACATGCTCTGGAATAGGCTTTGACGTCCTTAAACAATGTACAAAACCATAGCCCAAACTGTAATAAATTTATAATTAATTATAAAAAAAAGTTTAATTTCTTGAATATTTTATGTAATGTATATTGTTGATGAAGAGTTTAAGTTGCAAATTTAAATTAATTAAAATATCTTAAAATTAATCACAATATTTGTGACTATCAACGGAGTTCTCTTCCATTAAAATATTCCAAGAAAGAGAGACATGACAATTGGATTCCTTTCTCGAATTTTTATAAACAATAAAAAAACAATTGAGATAAATGACAAATATCAGTATTATATCTCACTAACATGTTTGAAGCAATCAACAATTCATTGAAAATAAAAGCAAGGATTTTACCAAAGTTTCATATTAATGATGATTTGTGAAATTAGTGAGAGAAGGTAACTAATTCACCATGTTCAATTACTAAGTTTTATAAAGTGAAAACGTCTAAATAGCTTGAACGTGATAAAAGTAAATTTGTTAGAAATAATAATTTAAATAACTAATTTTTTTCTATATTTTTTACATGTTTATGAATTATGTTTGTTTTTTAATACTATCAAGTATACAATAAAGAGTTGGTTAATTTTGTAGCAAAAATATTTTTTTAATGAATATTGAAACATTCCGCTCTTGCAAGCACATGTTATCAACTTCTTCTTTGAGGATGCTTGTGTGCAAGTGATCTGGTTATAGTACATGATTATGTATTTTGCTTGTGGATCTTTATGATGATGTTGATGATTATGATTTGATGTTATTGATATATGTGTATTGACAGATGTTATTGACGTGTTTTCCCTGAGTGTGCAGGACACTTGACAGATTGTGGATGTCGATGGCATCAATGGACCTCCTTGGACTCCAAATTGAGTCAGGGAATTGATTGTATCGGTTTGAGTATTTCATTTATGCATATGTAACATATGATCAATTATATTATGATGTAGTTTATGGATCATTGACAGTGTTTTGTTGATGGATGCAGGCTGACGATTGTTTGCTAATCTAACTCACAGAAGGAGTAAAGGGGCCATGCACATAGACCAAATATTGAGGGAGAGGTGTGGCATCGTCCATATCACAACCTACTAGAACTCTCATTGTCGCTCGAATTGTAGGTTAATGATTACCTAGTTCGAGGGGTCCACAATGTCGTGAGGGCATACTGAGACAGTCGCTCACAAAGATTTCTAAGGGGCATGCAATAAGGCAGGGTCTTTATTCCTTATAAGCCCTAAGTCTCTCATAAGGTCACCCAAATGGAGTGATAACTCTAGGGGTTAGACAACTACCAAAACCAGTCAAAGGTGAGTGACACCCTTGGAGCACATATTGTTTCTTGAAGGGCACACCATGTAAATAAAATTTGAGTCAATGAATCTACGTGGCCTAGAAAAACCCTGAGCGAATAATTAACCTTGAAAAATCTTGAGCACTGTAGAATCAATTAATTAATCAATTAATTAAAGATTGAATTTATTAATCATAACACTTATAAGAGTCTAAGCCTTTGCAATAAAATTTAATTTAGCCTAAGTCTAAGTTAGTAAGAAGACTAAAAAAATATATTAATAAATTAAATAATGAGGGGATGAAGTAAATCAAGTTAAGAAATCAAGGAAAATAAAATAAATCAAAAGATTGATTTAATACACATATGTGCAAGTAATTACCAAATTGGAATTTAAGGTAAGAATGGAATAAAACTAAAGGAATGGGTACACATAGAAAGGAATCTAGAGTCTAGTTAACACTAGTCTAACTAGGAGAAGATTCTTATTTTAACTCAACTCAGATTTAGTAAGGCATCAATGATTAATTGGAAATAAGGGGAATAAAGAGACAACTAGGAGTGATTTAAGGAGTGTTTTTAGGAAGGGTGAGGGAAATTTAATTTTATTAAAATAACATGTGGATTTACTTGTGCAAATTGGGGAAAAGGGTGACAAGTGTAAGGGGGAAATAATTCTAAATTATTTAATTTAAAAAAAAAAAAGTGAATTTATTTGTGCAAGTGGGCAATGAGTGGAGAAAATTCTATAAATCATATGGCTAAGATGAACAATGTATGACACGGGTTATGGGTAAATTTCTATTGCATAATATTTTACCGGTTTTACTTGTGAGAGTTGGGATACCCAACATGAGAGAGAGTGGTGGATCTACCTTGCAAAGAAAGCTGGGAGCTAGAGGATATCTGGTTGTGTGTGTGGTCCCATTGCAGCTCGGGGGGCTAAGGGGGGAGAAGAGTACCCCTAGAGTTGGTTGGGAGGTACCGGTGAAGTCTCTACGATTAGCAGGCGAAAGGTCGGGAGGAGCGTCGCTGCGGAAGACATCTTCGATTTCTTCGCCATTGGTTACGATATTTTATTTTATATTGTAAATGAATTAAGGTTTTATTGTAAGCAAGGAATTATTAGAACTCCATCATGGATGGTGACATAATTTCTAATCAGATGAAAATCCCCTTATTGTGTTTTGTGAGGTTTATATAGTGAAAGTGCGGTGTTGTTGCCAATGTTGTTTTTTTTTTTTAAACAAGTGCTGAAATTTGATAATAGTCCTTCCCTTTTCTTTAATTTTTTTTTACAATTTTGATTTTTGCTCATTCACTACTAGCTGGTCTACCCTTGAGAATGTTAGGATATAGTTAAAAGTGTTGGGAATATAGTTTTCAACACAGACTTTTGGAGGCTGCCATCGGTTGTTTATCATAATTTTAAAATCTTATATTGAATTGACAAATCTTCTACTCCCCATGAAATCGTAGATTCTTATCATTCTAGTGTAATGGTGGAAAATTGCTAATGGATTTCTTGGATCAAAGGGAGACTCTGTGTGCCTCTTGATTCATTATCAGCTTCGTCATCGTTGTTATGTTATGGGATTCAAATTGTTAAAAATTGTACTGTCAAGAATAAACGTGTCCTTAACCTCTCTCTAGATCGATAAACTAAGTGGAAACCTGAGACGACCCCTTTCATTCTCCCTTACGGCATTGTCCAGAATTTATAACTAAGGAGAAGGGAATCTGTGGCTACTATAACTCATTTACACATCTTTATACTCGTCGTATGACTAAGTTGAAGGTCATGACAGCGAGTGGGATAATCCTTGTCCTCATATAGAGAAATAATGATGAATACCTTGGATACCTGGATCCATATACCTCCCATGTTTCCATTTAAATCCATTCGACTGGCTATCTCACTCAATCTTTGTGCACCCTTTTGGGCGTTGTTGTCTTTAAGTCTCTTAAGGATCTGAGCAATCCTCCCCTCACTTTTAGAAATTTCATGTATTCCCTGCATACTTCTAGAGTCTATGGAACATCTATCGTCGATGGGACGTGGTGCGATAGACCACCCTTGTAGGGATAATCCTCAAAATTTGAGATGTGCTTTGATGGGAGAACGGCTAGATTTTCAAACACCACTCCTAGCGCACCTTGAATTTCGCTTATTACATTTGGGGTTCTTGTGCAATCCTTTCACATCTCCTTTAAATGTTTGTACTAACGTTCAACAATTGTGTACAGAGTGATGATAGGGTCAGTCATGATCGTGGTGAGATCCTTTCAAACTTTACCTCTCTAACTGATCAATCATTGGCGAATTGTTGTACATTGTCAGCCAACCCTGATTTCGCCTAGTGGGCTGAAATTCTACCCAAAGCGAGGTTGGGACCCTTTTAGGACTCTCTCTCTCTCTCTCTCTCTCTCTCTCTCTGACTGATAATTGGAGTGCGAGTTTAATAAACACTGACATTCATTTCGTGAAATTGTTTTGGGTGTGTCAACTCCATTCTCATTTTCGTTCTTGGTATTGAATAAGTCACCCCTTCATATGCTAGACTAGATTTAATCCAATAGTTTTAGCATTTTTAACTTTTAAATTTTATTTGAAGTAGGCGGAATTGAAGGAATGATTCAGGAAGTATACTTAGTCCTTCCTATCTCTAAAACTAACTCTAGGCGACGTAACTATTCCTCACCTAGCGATTATGATGTCCCTTTTAGAGGATACAACTTACCCTCACATGGTCCATAAATTGGAGAATTCGAAAGAAGAAATGATTGTTGAAGTTTTTTTCAATTCATTAATTAAGATTGTAATCTATACTTTAATTCAATGCCTTATACCATTGATTAAGGACCCATAAATTTATGAATCCATTTAGTTATTATCCCTTAAGAATAGAAGTTTAAATTAGTGCTTGGAGTTGGAAGGTAATTACTTTAAACCTTTGTTTGCAACTAACTCATGAGATAGTTAGACCATCTTAAATTACATTCATAGTAGACGATAATAATCATGTTCTTCATTGTGAGTAACGTCTATGAAGACTTCAAGGAATGAGAATTAATAATCTTAGGATTTAGGTTAACCATATTATGTGCGTATTTATTTGGATAAAATGTTTCCTTTATTAGAATACTTGCTAAAAAAATGAAGAAATATGGAAGAGGTTAAGTGATTAAATCTTGAGGATTATACGAATTGGGTTTTATTAATAACTATCTCTTAAGGGTCTTAATTGAACCATTACAAGGGGGGGGTTGACCTTAGTAATCAACTATTAAATTGTAATGATTGATAACCCCTTATATCTCGCATTAATGTACACACTTCTTATATCGGTGCCAACATGTGACTTCTTAGTAATTCTATCATGAATGATTTTTGTTCCATATAATGGATACATAACATAAAGGTGTTGTTGAAGTTCATGTATAGGTTAATAATATTGAGTGTCTTATGGGTTCTCAAAATGAATATGTAACTATATATTTTTCTTACATACTCCTAGGAGATATTTCTTAAAAATGAGATGTACTGTTAAGCCACAAGAGATTAAAAATTTTGGGCGCCCTTGATCTATTATTCCTTATGAAATGTCCTCTTACTCTTTTACATTCATTGTTTCTTGAAAAAGATAAGTATAGTAGTCCTCTCGCGCCATCAAATGTTGATATGTGATTGATTGAGTAGAAAGATTCTTTTGCATCATGGAATAAATGGATTGTTACTCTTTCACCTTGGAATTAATGTGATGTATGATTGGTTATGTGATTTGATATCCTTGCGCCATGGAATAAATTGATTGTTACTCTTGCTCTTTGGATAATGTCGACCTATGATTGATTAAGTATTTATATTCTCTTGCACTGTTGAATTTATGTTGATTTCTCTTGCACCATGAAAATAATGCACATGCATGATTGATTTAGTTATTATATTCTCTCGTGCCATTAGAATAATGTTGATATGTGATTGATTGTGGGAATTAGACACCTCCTTGTTCCTCATAACAGTTGCGATCCCTAAGACCTTAAGTGGTTAAAATCAATCAGATGAATGCTGGGCTTGAGTGTTGCTTATGTGTCTTGGAGGTCCTAACCTTGCAGCGTATGTTGGGCGGGTATCTCATTATTATTCAGTGGCATGGTTAATCACTTATTGGTATTTTGATTCAGATGATATTGATGTGTTGATTGCGTCGTTAATTATTATGATGATGCCTTAATTAAGTGCAACTATTAATTATGTTGATGCTTGATTGATTCATTGTTTATGTGTTGATTATGTGTCGCTTTTAATTATGTTAATGCATTACTTATGTGTCGTTTAGTCATGATGATGTATCACTTGCGATGTTGTTTATCATGTTGTAACAAATTTAATATCCCAATGCAATAAGATATATATATATATATATATATATATATATATATATATATATACATCGTTATTTGATGTTGTAACGGAGGGGGCGTTACATATGGTATCAGAGCAAGGTTAAACCGCGCGACTTGGGATCATTACGCCTTCCATTGTATTAAACACTTGATTAATAACTTATTGCTAATTGAAATTTGAAATTTGTCCATGCGGGTAATTATGGTTAGAGGTAGTCGCAGAGGTAGACAACGTGGTCCTAGGGGAGGAGGTGTGACACCGCCAATAGAATCCATGCCAGAGGGGTCTAACCCCCAAGGAGGAGAACAAGTCATTAGAAAGGAGTCGATTTTTGTGGGGGATGTGGTTGGATTGATGAGGTCCTTTTAGAGGATGTCAGGGGCCTTGATTAATCGAATATATAGAGATGAGGCCAGGGTGCATGTACCCCCTGAGGGTCCACAACACGCTCTATATAGTAGTGGTAGCATTCACAGAGAACTCGAGAAGGTTAATTTTCCCGGGCTCATGGGTGCCACGAATGGCTTAGTCGTCGAGGCTTGGTTTCAGAACATGGCGATGTGCTTTGCACTTCGCGACTACACCTCCAACATGAGGGTATACATGGTGGTATTTCAGTTGAAGGGGAGCAGTGTTCTATGGTGGAATATGCTCCTACCACAACTAAACATGGTTGTCGAAGACTTTTCATGGGAATTGTTCAAGGAGCGGTTGCGGGAGAGGTATTTATCAGAGGAATTCATTGAGCGCCAACTCAATGAGTTCAATGCCTTACGACAGGGTGGACGTACGGTGCCGGAGTATGAGGCCCGATTCATGGCGCTGCTTAGGTATGCTCCACATCTGAGCATGCAGAAGTTGAATGTCAACAAGTTTTTGTTTGGCCTTAACTTCAATGCCTTACGACAGGGTGGACGTACGGTGCCGGAGTATGAGGCCCGATTCATGGTGCTGCTTAGGTATGCTCCACATCTGAGCATGCAGAAGTTGAATGTCAACAAGTTTTTGTTTGGCCTTAACTTCAACATATTTGCGAAGGTGAGGATATTGATTCCACAGACGTTGCATGACATAGTCCAGAAGGCCCTCATAGCAGAGGAATAGTTGACCAACGGGGGTCAAGGTAGGACTCCTGCAAGACCGAATTGACAGATGACGATAGGTGCGTAGAAACATTAGACACGAGCTAGACATACATCAAGGCATCGAGATACGTTGAGAGGATCCACTTTCATGACACCACGACGACCGACTCCTCAATAATGGACTCCCTACAGAGGACCACAACATCAGCAACAACGTCAACCACAACAACAATTTAGGCTTGTTCAGCAGAATAGACCAGGATTTCAGGTTGGCAGGCCAACAACTTCTACTTCGGGGACCAGGAGTACGAGGCCGAAGACCAGATTTTGGACATGTGGAGAGCCACATTACCGGCGAGACTATCTGGTTGAGAGGGCTAGAACAGTCGGGTCAGCCGGACACACTACAGTTAGAGATTTGGGCAAGGCCCACCGGATTCATGCAGCGGTGAATAACCGCCAGGCAGAGCACCAGTCCACTATGCTCGAGAATTCAGGTACCATCGCCGACCAAACTTTTAGTATTTTGATAAATTTTGGTGCTACAAAGATATTTATTTCTAGTTCAACGCTGAAGAGAATTAATGTAAGGCAGTCGAACAGGACGAGTTTAAATATGTAGAAATGGCTTCAAGTGCCAAACAGAAGGTTGGGGAAAGAGTTGTGGGTTGTTGCATTAACTTGGGATATTTTGTAAAGACGTCCCACCTATATGTCATGATCTTAGGATCGTATGACATCATGATCGGTATGGACTAGTTAGAATCGCATGATGCGACACTCAACTGTAAGACAAAATGATTGAGTTTGACCGATGATGAGGGACAAAGAAGAGTGATTGTAGGAAGAAACCATGGAGTATCCCTGAGGTTCATTTCTTCTCTACAGCTACAGAAGAGCATGCACAAGGGATGCAAGATATATGAAATCTTGGAGTTGAACGACAAGGGTGTGGCGAAAGGATTAGAAAACCTTCCGATAGTACGAGAGTTTGTAGACGTGTTCCCTGAAGAGTTACCATGTTTGCCGCCAGAAAGAGACTTGGATTTTACCATCGGCTTGAAACCTGGAACTGAACCGATAGAAAGAACCCCTTATCAGAGAATCATATCCGGTAGAGGATTAATGTTTACAGGACGTTTTTGGACCAGTTTCCAAGAGGCTTTGAGGACACAACTTAACTTTAGTACAACGTATCACCATGAGACAGAAAGAACGAACCAAATTTTGAAAGACATGTTGCGTATGTATGTGATGGACAAACAGAAGGGTTGGGAGGATTTCTTGTCACTGGTAGAGTTTGCATACAACAACAGCTATCAAAGTACCATTAAGATGGCATCGTTTGAGTTTCTTTATGGGTGACCATGCCAGACGCCTTTGAGTTGGGATTGACTTGAGGATAGGACCCTGGTAGGACCTAAGGCAATCCAAGAGATGGAAGAACAAATGAAAATGATCAGACAAAGGATTAAAGAAGCGCAAGATCGACAGAAGAGTCATGTTGATGCGTGTCACGTTGACTTCCATTATGAAGTTGGCAACCGAGTTTTCCTGCGAGTGAAACCGCACAAGAGTTTGATCAAGTTTGGGAAGGGAGTGAAACTCTCTCCTAGGTTTGTGGGACCTTTCAAAGTTTTGGAAAGGAAGGGACCCGTGGCCTATCGACTAGCCTTTCTTGAATCTTTGAGACATATGCATGATGTTTTTCATGTATCTGTTTTGAGACATTATGTTAGTGATCCTACACATGTGATTGACATGAGTTCCTTGAGGGTATTGAACAAGGGTGCTCTCACGGCCGATCCAATCCCCATTCTGGAACATCGCATTCAACAGCTACAACGTCGAACAGCCGATCAGGTCAAGGTCCAGTGGGACAATTATAGTCCACACTCGACTACATGGGAGGACGCGTATTATATGCATCAGCAATTTCCTTACTTATTTGATAGTTAGACATATAAATCTTGTCAATTGATTTATTTACTGCATTTTATATACTGTACAACTTCAGGATGAAGTTTAAAACAAGAGGGGGTGTATGTAACATCCTACTCTTGTGAGCACATGTTATCGACTTATTCTTTGAGGACGCTTGCATGCAAGTGATCGGGTTATAGTACATGATTATGTATTTCGCTTGTGGATATTTATGATGATGTTTATGATTATGATTTGATGTTATTGATATATGCGTATTGATATATGCTATTGAAGATCTTTCCCTCAGTGTGCAGGACACTTGAAAGATTGTTAATGATGATGGCATCAATGGACCTCCTTAGACTCTGGATTGAGTCAGGGAGTGGATTGTATTGGTTTGAGTATTTCATTTATGTATATGTGACATATGATCGATTATATTATGATGTAGTTTATGGATCATTGGTAGTGTTTCGTTGATGGATGCAGGCTGACAATTGCTTGCTAATATGACTCACATAAGGAGTAAAGTAGCCATGCACATAAACCAAATGTTGAGGGAGAGGTGTGGAAGCGTCCCTATCACAAGCTACTAGCACTCTCGTCATGGATTGAATTGTAGGTTAACAATTACCTATTTCAAGGGGCCCATGATGTTGTGATGGAAGACTGAGACAATCGCTCAGAGAGATTTCTAAGGGGCACACAATAAGGCAGGGTCCTTATTCCTTAGAATCTGTTAGTCTCTCACAAGGTCGGTCGAATGGAGTGCTGACTCCAGGGGTTGGAGAACCACCAAAACCAGTTAGAGGCGAGTGGCACCCTTGCAGCACAGAGTGCATCTTGAAGGGAACATCGCGTAAATAAAATTTGAGTCAATGAATCTAGGTGGTCTGGAAAACCCTAAGCGAATAATTAACCTTGTAAAATCTTGAGCACTGTCAGATCAATTAATTAATTTATTAATTAAGAATTGAATTTATTAATCATGATCCCTATAAGAGTCTAAGCCTTTGCAATAAAATGTAATTAAGCCTAAGTCTAAGTTAGTAAGAAGACTAAAAACTAAATTTATAAATTAAATAATGAGGCGATGAAGT
Source organism: Picea engelmannii (assembly GCA_009831015.1). Taxonomy (NCBI): domain Eukaryota; kingdom Viridiplantae; phylum Streptophyta; class Pinopsida; order Pinales; family Pinaceae; genus Picea; species Picea engelmannii. Next base: position 121,895 of record ML797548.1, read on the forward strand.
AAATCAAGTTAAGAAATCAAGGAAAATAAAATAAATCAAAAGATTGATTTAATACACATATCTACAAGTAATTACCAAATTGGAATTTAAGGTAAGAATGGAATAAAGATAAAGGAATGGGTACACATAGAAATGAATATAGAGTCTAGTTAACACTAGTCTAACTAGGAGAAGATTCCTATTTTAACTTAACTCAGATTTAGTAAGGCGTCAGTCATTAATTGGAAATAAGGTGAATAAAGAGACAACAAGGAGTGATTTAAGGAGCGTTTTTAGGAAGGGTAAGATAAATTGACTTTTATTAAAATAAAATGTGAATTTACTTGTGCAAATTGGGGAAAAGGGTGACAAGTATAAGGGGGAAATAATTCTATATTATTTAATTTAAAAAAAAAAAGTGAATTTATTTGTGCAAGTGGGGAATGAGTGGAGAAATTCTATAAAGCATATGGTTGAGATGAGAAATGTATGACACGGGTTATGGGTAAATTTTTGTTGCATAATTTTTTACTGGTTTTACTTGTGAGAGTTGGGATACCCAGCTTGAGAGAGAGTGGTGGATCTACCTTGCGAAGCAAGCTGGGAGATAGAGGATATCTGGTTGTGTGTGTGTGTGGCCCCTTTGCGGCTTGGGGGGATAAGGGGGAAGAAGAGTACCCCTAGAGTTGGTTGGGAGGTACCGGTGAAGTCTCTACGATTAGCAGGCGAAAGGTCGGGAGGAGCGTCACCACGGAAGACATCTCTGTTTTCTTCACCATTGGTTACGATATTTTATTTTATATTGTAAATGCATTAAGGTTTTATTGAAAGCAAGGAATTATTAGAAATCCATCATGGATGGTGACATAATTTCTAATCAGATGACAATCCCCTTATTGTGTTTCGTGAGGTTTATATAGTCAAAGTGCAGTGTTGTTGATAATGTTGGTTTTTTTTTTTTAAACAAGTGCTGAAATTTGATAACAGCCCTTCCCTTTTTTTTATTTTTTTTTTACAATTTTGATTTTTGCTCATTCACTACTAGCTGGTCTACCCTTGAGAATGTTAGGATATAGTTAAAAGTGTTGGGAATATATTTTGCAACACATACTTTTGGAGGCTGCCATCGGTTGTTTATCATAATTTTAAAATCTTATATTGAATTGACAAACCTCCTACTCCCCACGAAATCGTAGATTCTTATCATTCTAGTGTAATGGTGGAAAATTGTTGATGGATTTCCTAGATCAAAGGGAGACTATGTGTGCCTCTTGATTCATTATCAGCTTCGTCGTCGTTGTTATGTTATGGGATTCAAATTGTTAAAAATTGTATTGTCAAGAATAAACGTGTCCTTAACCTCTCTCTAGATCGATAAACTAAGTGGAAACCTGAGACGACCCCTTTCATTCTCCCTTGCGCTATTGTCCAGAATTTATAACTAAGAAAAAGGGAATTTGTGGCTATTGTAACTCGTTTACACATCTTTATACTTGTCGTATAACTAAGTTGAAGGTCGTGACAGCGAGTGGGATAATCCTTGTCCTCATATAGAGAAATAATGATGAATACCTTAGATACCCGGATCCATATATCTCCCATGTTTCCCTTTAAATCCATTCGATTGGCTATCCCACTCAGTCTTCGTGCACCCTTTTGGGCGTTGTTGTCTTTAAGTCTCTTAAGGATCTGAGCAATCCTCCCCTCACTTTTAGCAATTTCCTATATTCCCTGCACACTTCTAGAGTCTATGGAACATCTATCGTTGATGGGAGGTAGTGCGATAGACCACCCTTGCAGGGATAATCCTCAAAATTCGGCAAGTGCTTTGATGGGAGAACAGCTAGATTTTCAAACACCACTCCTAGCGCACCTTGAATTTTGCCTATTACCTTTGGGGTTCTTGTGCAATCCTTTCACATCTCCTTTAAATGTTCGTACTAACGTTCTACAAGCATGTACAGAGCGATGATAGGGTCAGTCATGATCGTGGTGAGATCCTTTCAAACTTTACCTCTCTGACTGATCAATCATTGGCGAATTGTTGTACGTTGTCAGCCACCCCTGATTTCGCCTAGTGGGATGGAATTCTACCCAAAGCAAGGCTGGGACCCTTTTAGGACTCTCTCTCCCTCTCTCTGACTAATAATTGGAGTGTGAGTTTAATAAACATTGACATTCATTTCATGAAATTGTTTTGGGTGTGTCAAC
>ML797548.1:130148-161176 GCA_009831015.1 Picea engelmannii
TGATAATATATGGTTCTATTCTCGTTTAATTTCTTGGTGTTAATATGTTGTTTAATATTCTGGTTTTAAATGATGTCGTTTTAATATAGGGCTCTATTCTCGTCATAATGTTGGTTTAATATTATCGTTGTAATATTATGGGTTAATATTGTGGTTAATATTAAGTGGTGTAATATTAGGGTTTAATATTATGGTTTAATATTAAGTGGTTAATATTGTGGTTTAATTTTATGGTTTATATGGTGGTTTAATATTATGGTTAATATTATGGTTTAATATTAAGCGGTTTAATATTAAGTGGTTAATATTGTGGTTTAATTTTATGGTTTATATGGTGGTTTAATATTATGGTTAATATTAGGGGTTAATATTAAGTGGTTAATATTTTGGGTTAATATTGTGGTTTAATTTTATGGTTTATATCGTGGTTTAATATTGTGGTAATATTATAGTTTTAATATTTTGGTTTTAATATCATCATTTAATATTAGGGTTTTAATATTGTTGTGTTAATATTTTGGTTTTAATACTGTCGTTTTAATATTATGGTTCGATTATAATTGTCGATTTATGGTAACGATATAATGATTCCATTGTTGATGGTAACAATTTAAGTGAAAGTCATTATCATTTTAATTGCAATGTTATGGTATTCTAGAAAGCAAAGATATGGTGGTGTTATGGTGAATTCTTGGTAATCGCCATATGATGGATGACCCATAAAATGTAGGGTCCGTGAATCTAAATGAAATCAATTATTATAATTCAGTAAACGGGGATTGCAGTTAACTAATTGTACATTATTTAAGGTTGGATAACTCGTCGATTAATAAATTTTAAATGGAGCAATGGGCCTGTAATTTGTCAGTGAATCTTATTCATGGATGGTCAATGTCAGATTCCTTCTTACTTGCGCCTTCCTCGAGGACGTTGTTCATATAATTCATGTTGTACGAGGTCGTAATCACCTTATTACTTGGTCGGTTTTGTCGGGCGGGATGTAGACACCCCAGGTAGCCTTAGGAGATATGTCTACATGTGTGATTATTTCGTGTAAATAATCCAGTGCCGTATCAAGAGTCTCAGGCCCTTTAAAGGCAGGGTTTCCACTCTTGCGACACACCTGACGGAGATTACTAGTTTCTGCCTGAGCAGTCGCCCAGGAGCCTATATGACCTTCTCTGTCTCCGGAGTAGCGAACTAAGATTAAACGCCCTGCTTTCCTGCGCAGAAATAGCAAGATCTACTACTATGGATTCTTCCCTCTATGTTCATACTATGCATAACCCAGTATGTCGTTAAATGTTTTCATTGTGCGCCTTGTGTCTATGGTCATTTATTGCTTGCAGTTACTCATTGAGTGCCTTCAGTCTTCTTGTTGTGATCATCGTGGTTGCGTCTTGATGGTTGTCGGGTGGCGACGTAGAGTCAAGTGCGTTTGTTACTTCTACACGCGCGCACACACCTTAAACACAAAAAAATTTGCACCTGTTATCAGAGTTGTTGTCGTAACGAGGAGGTCGTTACATCAACAAGTTTTTGTTTGGCCTTAACTTCAACATATGTGCGAAGGTGAGGATCTTAATGCCACAGATGTTGTGTGACGCAGTCCAAAAGGCCCTCATAGCAGAGGAATATTTGACCAACGGGGGTCAAGGTAGGACTCCTGCAAGACCAAATGGACAGACGATGATAGGTGCGCAGCAGCATTAGACACGAGCCAGGCATACATCAAGGCATCGACATACATAGAGAGGATCCATGTTCATGACACCACGACGATTGGCTCCTCAGCAGTGGACTCCCTATAGAGGACCACAACATCAGCAACAACATCGACCGCAACAGCATTTTAGGCCTGTTCAGCAAAATAGACTAGGATTTCTGGCTGGTAGGCCAACAACTTCTACTTCAAGGACCAGGAGTACGGGGCCGAAGACCAGATTTTGGACATGTGGATAGCCACATTACCGGTGAGACTATTTGGTTGAGGGGGCTAGAACAACCGGGTCAGTCGGACACACTACAGTTGGAGATTTGGGCAAGGCCCACTAGATTCATGCAGCGGTGAATAATTGCCAGGTAGAGCACCAATCCACTATGCTCGAGAATTCAGGTACCATCGCCGACCAAACTTTTAGTATTTTGATAAATTTCGATGCTACAAAGATATTTATTTCTAGTTCAACGCTGAAGAGAATTAAGGTAAAGGCAGTCGAACAGGATGAGTTTAAATATGTAGAAATGGCTTCAGGTGCCAAGCAGAAGGTTGGGGGAAGAGTTGTGGGTTGTCACATTAACTTGGGAGATTTTATAATGGTGTCCGAACTATATGTCATGATATTAGGACCGTATGACATCATGATCGGTATGGACTGGTTAGAATCACATGATGCGATACTCAACTGTAAGACAAAATGGTTGAGTTTGACCGATGATGAGGGACAAAGAACAGTGATTGTAGGAAGAAACCATGGAGTATCCCTGAGGTTCATTTCTTCCCTACAGCTACAGAAGAGCATGCGCAAGGGATGCAAGATATATGCAATCTTGGCGTTGAACGACAAGGGTGTGGTAGAAGGATTAGAAAACCTTTCAATAGTACGAGAGTTTTGTAGACGTGCTCCCTGAAGAGTTACCATGTTTTCCGCCAAAAAGAGAGTTGGATTTTACCATCGTCTTGAAACCTAGAACTGAACCGATAGCAAGAACCCCTTATCAGAGGATCATATCTGGTAGAGGATTAATGTTTACAGGACATTTTTGGACTAGTTTCCAAGAGGCTTTGGGGACACAACTTAACTTTAGTACAACGTATCACCCTGAGACAGACAGGAAGACAGAAAGAATGAACCAAATTTTGGAAGACATGATGCGTATGTATGTGATAGACCAACAGAAGTGTTGGGAGGATTTCTTGCCATTGGTAGAGTTTGCATACAACAACAATTATCAAAGTACCATTAAGATGGCATCGTTTGAGTTTCTTTATGGGTGACCATGCCAGATGCCTTTGATTTGGGATTGACTTGAGGATAGGACCCTGGTAGGACTCAAAGTGATCCAAGAGATGGAAGAACAAATGAAAATGATCAGACAAAGCATTAAAGAAGCGCAATATCGATAGAAGAGTCATGTTGATGTGTGTCACGTTGATTACCATGATGAAGTTGGCGATCGAGTTTTAATGCGACTAAAACCGCATGAGAGTTTGATCAAGTTTGGGAAGGGAGCGAAAATCTCTCCTAGGTTTGTGGGACCTTTCGAAGTTTTGGAAATGAAGGGACCTATGGCCTATCGACTAGCCTTTATTGATTCTTTGAGGCATATGCACGGTGTTTTTTATGTATCTGTTTTGAGACATTATGTTAGTGATCCTACACATGTGATTGGCATGAGTTCCTTGAGGGTATCGAACAAGGGTGCTCTCACAGCCGATCCAATCCCCATTCTGGAACATCGCATTCAATAGCTACGACGTCGAACAGTCGATTAGGTCAAGGTCCAATGGGACAATTATAGTCCACACTCGGCTACCTAGGAGGATGCATATTATATGCATCAGCAATTTGCTTACTTAATTGATAGGTAGACAAATAGATCTTGTCAATTGATTTATTTATTGCATTTTATATACTGTACAACTTCATGATGAAGTTTAAAACAAGAGGGGGTGTATGTAACATCCCACTCTTGCGAGCACATGTTATCGACTTATTCTTTGAGGACGCTTGCATGCAAGTGATCCGGTTATAGTACATGATTATGTATTTCTCTTGTGGATCTTTATGATGATGTTTATGATTATGATTTGATGTTATTGATATATGCGTATTGATATATGCTATTGAAGATTTTTCCCTGAGTGTGTAGGACACTTGAAAGATTTTTGATGTTGATGGCATCAATGGACCTCCTTAGACTCTCGATTGAGTCAGAGAGTGGATTGTATTTGGTTTGAGTATTTCATTTATGCATATGTGACATATGATCAATTATATTATGATGTAATTTATGGATCATTGGCAGTGTTTCGTTGATGGATGCAGGCTGACGATTGCTTGCTAATATGACTCACATAAGGAGTAAAGGGGACATGCACATAAACCAAATGTTGAGGGAGAGGTGTGGAAGTGTCCCTTTCACAAGCTACTAGCACTCTCGTCGTGGCTTGAATTGTAGGTTAACAATTACCTATTTCAAGGGGTCCATGATGTTGTGATGGAATACTGAGACAATTGCTCACAGAGATTTCTAAGGGGCGCACAATAAGGAGGGGTCTGTATTCCTTAGAATCTGTTAGTCTCTCACAAGGTCGGTCAAATGGACTGTTGACTCCAGGGGTTGGAAAACCACCAAAACCAGTTAGAGGCGAGTGGCACCCTTGCAGCACGGAGTGCATCTTGAAGGGCACATCGCATAAATAAAATTTGAGTCGATGAATCTAGGTGGCCTAGAAAATACTGAGTGAATAATTAACCTTGTAAAATATTGAGCACTGTCGGATCAATTAATTAAGAATTGAATTTATTAACCATTATCCCTATAAGAGTCTAAGCCTTTGCAATAAAATTTAATTAAGCCTAAGTCTAAGTTAGTAAGAAGACTAAAAACTAAATTTATAAATTAAATAATGAGGCGATGAAGTAAATCAAGTTAAGAAATCAAGGAAAATAAAATAAATCAAAAGATTGATTTAATACACATATGTGCAAGTAATTACCAAATTGGAATTTAAGGTAAGAATGGAATAAAGATAAAGGAATGGGTACACATAGAAATGAATATAGAGTCTAGTTAACACTAGTCTAACTAGGAGAAGATTCATATTTTAACTCAACTTAGATTTAGTAAGGCATTAGTCATTAATTGGAAATAAGGTGAATAAAGAGACAACAAGGAGTGATTTAAGGAGCGTTTTTAGGAAGGGTGAGGGAAATTGACTTTTATTAAAATAAAATGTGGATTTACTTGTGCAAATTGGGGAAAAGGGTGACAAGTGTAAGGGGGAAATAATTCTAAATTATTTAATTTAATATATATATATATATATATTTGTGCAAGTGGGGAATGAGTAGAGAAAATTCTATAAAGAAAATGGTTGAGATGAGCAATGGATGACACGGGTTATGGGTAAAGTTATGCTGCAGAATTTTTGAGTGGTTTTACTTGTGAGAGTTAGGATACCCACCTTGAGAGAGAGAGTGGTGGCTCTACCTTGCGAGGCAAGCTGGGATCTAGAGGATATTTGGTTGTGTGTACGTGGCCCCTTTGTGGCTCGGGATGCTAAGGGGGAAGAAGATTAACCAACATGAATTCTCTACGATTAGTAAGTGAAAGGTCAGTAGGAGCACCATCGCGGAAGACATCTTCGGTTTCTTCACCATCAGTTATGATGTTTTATTTGATATTGTAAATTCATTAAGGTTTTATTGTAAGCAAGGAATTATTAGAACTTTGTCGTGTTTGGTGACAAAATTTCTAATTAGATGGAAAGCCCCTTATTAGGTTTCATGAGGTTTAGATAGTGAATCTACGGTGTTGTTGCCAATGCGGTTTTTTTTTTTAAACCAAGTGTTGAAATTTGATCACTGTCCTTCCCTTTTTATTTTATTTTTAAATTCCAATTTCGATTTCCGCTCATTCACTACGAGCTGGTCTACCCTTGAGAATGTTAGGATATAGTTAAAAGTGTTGGGAATATATTTTGTAACATAGACTTTTGGAGGCTTCCATCGGTTGTTTATCAGAATTTTAAAATCTTATATTGAATTGACAAACCTCCTACTCCCCACGAAATCGTAGATTCATGTCATTCTAGTGTAATGGTGGAATATTGATGACGGATTTCTTGTATCAAAGGGGGACTATGTGCACCTCTTGATGCATTATCATCTTCATCGTTGTTGTTATGTTATGGGATTTAAATTGTTAAAAACTTTATTGTCAAGAATAAACGTATCCTTAACCTCTCTCTGGATCGATAAGCTAAGTGGAAACCTGAGACGACCCCTTTCCTTCGACCTTGTGGTACTGTCCAGAATTTATAACTAAGGAGAAGGGAATTTGTGGCTATTGTAACTTGTTTATACATCTTTATACTCATCGTATGAATAAGTTGAAGGTCATGATAGCGAGTGGGATAATCCTTTTCCTCATATAGAGAAATAACGACGAATACCTTGGATACCAGGATCCGTATACCTCCCACGCTTCCCTTTAAATTCATTTGACCGACTATCTCACTCGGTCTTCATGCACCCTTTTGGGTGTTTTTGTTTTTAAGTCTCTTAAGGATCTGAGCAATCCTCCCCTCACTTTTAGCAATTTCTTGTATTCCCTGCGCACTTCTAGAGTCGATGGAACATCTATCGTCGATGAGAGGTACCGCGAAAGACCACCCTTGTAGGGATAATCCTGAAAATTCGGCATGTGCTTTTATGGGTGAACAGTTATATTTTCAAACACCACTCCCAACACAGGTTGAATTTCGACTATTACCTTTGGGGTTCTGTTGCAATCCTTTCACATCTCCTTTAAATGTTCATAGTAACGCTCGACAAACATGTACACAATGTTGATAAGGTCAGTCATGATCGTGGAGTGATCCTTTCAAACTTTTCCTCTCTAACTGATCAATCGTTGGAGAATTGTTGCACGCTGTCAGCCACTCCTGATTTCTCTTGGTGGGTTGAAATTCTATCCAAAGAGAGGTTGGGACCCTTTTAGGACTCTCTCTTTCACTGAATGATAATTTGAGTGCAATTTTATTGAACGCTGATAGTCATTTCGTGAAATTGTTTTGGGTGTGTCAACTCCATTCTCATTTTCTTTTTTGGTCTGGAATAAGTCACCCCTTCTTATGCTAGATTAGATTTAGTCCAATAGTTTTAGGATTTTTAACTTTCAAAACTTATTTGAAGTAGGCGGAATTCAAGGAATGATTCAAGAAGTATATTTAATCCTTCCTATCTCTAAAACTGACTCTATACGACGTAACTATTCCTCACCTAGAAATCATGATGTCCCTTTTAGAGGATACAACTTACCCTCACATGGTCCATAAATTGGAGAATTCGAATAAAGAAATGATTGTTGAAGTTTTATTTAATTCTTTAATTAATATTTTAATCTATACTTTACTTTAAAGCCTTATATCATTGATCAAGGACCCATAAATTTATGACTCCATTTAGTTATTATCCCTTAAGAACGGAAGTTTAAATTAGCCCTTGGAGCTGGAAGGTAATTACTTTAAACCTTAGTTTGCAACTAAGTCAAGAGATAGTTAGACCATCTTAAATTACATTCATAGTAGACGCCAATAATCATGTTCTTCATTGGGAGTAACGTTGATGACGGCTTCAAGGATTGAGAATTAATAATCTTAGGATTTAGGTTAACCATATTATGTGCGTATTTATTTCGATAAAATGTTTCCTTTATTAGAATACTTGCTAAAAGAAATGAAGAAATATGGAAGAGGTTAAGTGATTAAATCTTGAGGATTATACGAATTGAATTTAATAATAACTATCTCTTAAGGGTCTTAATTGAACCATTAAAAGGGGGGGTGACCTTAGTAATCGACTATTAAATTGTAATGATTGATAACCTCTTATATCTCGTATTAATGTACACACTTCTTATATTGATGCCAGTATGTGACTTCTTAGTAATTCTATCATGAATGATTTTTGTTCCATATAATGGATACATAACGTAAAGGTGTTGTTTAAGTTCATGTATCACTTAAGAAGATTGAGTGTCTTATGGGTTCTCAAAATGAATATGTAACTATAGATTTTCCTTACAGACTCCTAGGAGATATTCCTTAACAATGAGATGTACAGTTAAGCCACAAGAGATTAAAATTGTTGGGCACTCTTGATTTATTATTCCTTACGAAATGTCCTCTTACTCTTTTACATTCGTTGTTGCTTGAAAAAGATAAGTATAGTAGAATATCCTCTCGCACCATCAAATGTTGATATGTTATTGATTGAGTAGATAGATTCTTTTGCGTCATGGAATAAATGGATTGTTACTCTTTCGCCTTGGAATTAATGTGATGTGTGATTGGTTATGTGTTTAGATCTCCTTGTGCCATGGAAAAAATTGGTTGTGACTCTTGCGCTTTGGAATAATGTCGACCTATGATTGATTAAGTATTTATATTCTCATGCACCATTGAATTTATATTGATTTCTCTTGCGCCATGAAAATAATGCAGATGCGTTGTTGATTTAGTTATTAGATTCTCTCACGCCATTAGAATAATGTTGATATGTAATTGATAATGGGAATTAGACACTTCCTTGTTCATCAGAACAGTCGCCAGCCATGAGACCTTAAGTTGTCAAAATCAATCGGATGAATCCTAGGCTTGAGCGTTGCGTATGTGTCTTGGACTTCCTAACCTTGCAAGGTAGGTTGGGCGGGTAGCTCATTATTATTCAATGGCATGGTTAATCACTTATTGGTATTTCACTTCAGACAATATTGATGTGTTGATTGCGTCGTTAATTATTATGATGATGTGTTAATTAAGTGCAGCTATTAATTATGTTGATGCTTGATTGAGTCTATGTTTATGTGTTGATTATGTTCCGCTTTTAATTATGTTAATGCATTTCTTATGTGTCATTTAGTCATGATGATGTATCACTTGCGATGTTGTTTATCATGTTGTAACGAATTTAATATCCTAATGCAACAGAAAAAAAAAAAATATATATATATATATATACCTATTATACATCGTTATTTGATGTCATAATGGAGGGGTCGTTACATATGGTATCAGAGCAAGGTTAAATCCCGCAACTTGGGATCATTACACCTTCCATTGTATTAAACATTTGATTAATAACTTATTGCTAATTAAATTTTGAAATTTTTCCATGCATGTAATCATGGTTAGAGGATGTCGCAGAGGTATACGACGTGGTGTTAGGGGAGGAGGTGTGACGCCTCGAGTAGCATCCACACCAGAGAGGTCTAACCCACAAGGAGGAGAAAATTCATTGGACAGGAGGAAATTGTTGTGGGGGATGTGGTTGGGTTGATGAAGTCCATTCAGAGGATGTTAGAGGCCTTGATTAACCGACTAGATTGAGATGATGCCAGGGCCCCTGTACCCCCTGCAGGTCCACAACGCGCTCCAGCTAACAATGGTAGCATTCATAGCGAACTCGAGAAGGTTAAGTTTCCTGAGTTCATGGGTGTCATAGATGGCTCAACCGTCGAGGCTTGGTTGGAGAACATGGTGATGTGCTTTACGCTTTGTGACTACACCTCCAACATGAAGGTCCGCATGGTGGTATTTAAGTTGAAGGGGAGCACTCTTCTATGGTGGAAGACGCTCCTACCACAACTAAACATGGTCGTCGAAGACATGTCATGGGAATTGTTCGAGGAGCAGTTGCAGGACAGGTATTTATAAAAGGAATTCATTGAGTGCCAGCTCAATGAGTTCAACACTTTACGATAGGGTGGTCGTACGATGTCAGAGTATGAGACCCAATTCATGGAGCTGCTTAGGTATGCTCCACATCTAAGCATGGAGAAGTTGAAGGTCAACAAGTTTTTGTTTGGCCTTAACTTCAACATACGTGCGAAGGTGAGGATCCTAATTCCACGGACATTTCATAATGCAGTCCAGAAGGACCTCATAGCATAGGAAGATATGACCAACGGGGTTAGGTCATGACTCCTGCAAGATCGACTTGACAGACGACGGAAAGTGTGCAGCAACATCAGACACCAACCAGACATACATCATGGCATCAAGATACGTCGAGAGGATCCACATTCACGACACTAGGACAACTGACTCCTCAGCAGAGGACTCCCTACATAGGACCACAACATCAACAACAATGTCGCCCGCAATAGCAACAATTTAGGCTTGTTCAACAGAACATACTAGGATTTCAAGCTGGTAGGCCAAAAAATTCTACTTCGTGGACTAGGAGTACGAGGTCGAAGACCAGATGTTGGATATGTGGAGAGCCACATTACCAATGAGATTGTCTAGTTGAGAGGGCTAGAACAACTGAGTCAACCGGACACACTACAGTTGGAGATTTGTGCAAGGCCCACCAGATTCATGCAGCGATGAATAACCACCAGGTGGAGCACTAGTCCACTGTGCTTGAGATGTCAGGTACTATCATCGACCAAAATTTTAGTATTTTGATAGATCTAGATGCTACAGAGAGATTTATTTATAGTGCAACGCTGAAGATAATTAAGGTAAAGGCAGTTGAACAGGACGAGTTTAAATATGTAGAAATGGATTTGGGTGCCAAAAAGAAGGTTGGGGAAGAGTTGTGGGTTGTCGTTTAACTTGGGAGATTTTGTAATGGCATCTGACCTATATGTCACGATCTTAGGATCTTATGACATCGTGATCGGTATGGACTGGTTGGAATCGCAAGATGCGATAGTCAACTGTAAGAGGAAACAATTGAGTTTGACCGATGATGAGGGACAGAGAAGAGTGATTGTAGAAAGAAACCAGGGAGTGTCCTTGAGGTCCATTTCTTTCCTACAGCTACAGAAGAGCTTGTGCAAGGGATGCAAGCTATATGCAATATTAGAATTGAACGACAATGGCGTGGAGGAAGGATTGGAAAATTTTCTGATAGTACGAGAGTTTGCGGACGTGTTCCCATAAGAGTTACTAGGTTTACCACCCAAAAGAGAGTTGGATTTTACCATCGAATTATAACTTGGAACTTAACCGATAGTGAGAACGCCTTATCAGATCTCAACACCTGAGTTACAGGAGTTGAAAATGCAACTGAAGGGGTTGTTGGACCTAGGATTTATACGTCCAAGTGTGTCACCTTGGGGTTCTCCTGTTATTTTCATAAGAAATAAGGATGGGTCGTGGATACTCTGATTGAACAAGGCAACGATCAAGAACCATTATCCATTGCCAAGAATAGACGATTTGTTTGATCATATGAAAGGCGTGACGATGTTTTCAAAGATCAACTTGAGATTAATTTATCACCAGCTATGAATTACGGAGGAATAAATTCCTAAGACTGCATTCAAGACGAGGTTCGAACATTGCGAGTTTATTGTTTTACCGTTTGGACTGACGAACCCCTCGGGGGTATTCATGAGCTTTATGAATGGGGTGTTTTGTGAATACTTGGACAAGTTTGTTCAAGTATTCATTGATGACATATTGATATATTCTCGGACGACAAAAGAACATTATGAACATTTGCGCTTAGTACTACAGTGTTTACGAAAAAACAAATTATACGGGAAACTATCAAAATGCTTTTTTTATCAATCGAGGATTCATTACTTAGGGCATGTTATCTCCGACGAAGGCATCGTTGTGGATCCGACAAAGGTAGAGGCTATTATGGAATGGCCTACGCCGATGAATGTACCAGAAGTATGTATCTTTATGGGTTTATCATGATATTACCAACGGTTCATCGAAGTTTTTTCGAAGATAGCAAATCCGATCATGAAACTGTAGAAGAAAAACAAGAAATTTTTATGGACCAAGAAATGTGCGGAAGAATTCTGAAGGCTCGAGTTTTTGACAACAACATCGATACTAAAATTTCTTGACATGGAAAAGTACTTCTTGGTATGCACAGACACATCCAAGGAAGGCTTAGGCGGAGTCTTGATGCAAGACGGTCGATTTATCGCTTACATCTCAAGGAAATTAAGAAAGCAAGAGGACAACTACGCAGCACATAGTTTGGAGTTATTGGCCATTATGTATTCCTTGAGAGTGTAGAGACACTATTTGATTGGATGGAAATTCGAACTAAAAATACACCACCTGGATTGCAACACATTTTTACGCAAAGTAAATTGAACGCGCGACAAAGGCGTTGGTCAAAATTGCTTAGCAAATACGATTTTGAGATTACTTACATAAAAGGAACAATGAACTGAGTGGCGGATGCGTTGAGTTGGAGACCACTTATATTCTCGGTAATACCTCTTCAGACGAATCTTCGAGAAAAGATTCTAACTATACGGTTCGAAGATGACTGGTATAAAGAGGTTAAGAAAAATATCGGACAAGACACCATGATGGTACCAAAGTTTGAAGGTTATACATTGGACGATGACAGATTGTTGAGATTTAATGGAAGGATTTACATACTAACTAATGATGAATTGAGAAATTTTATCTTAAGCAAGGCTCATAGAGCAGTGTACATGGCTCATCTAGGAGTCACGAAGATGAGGTCTGACCTTAAGCCTTTATTCTTTTGGAGGGAATGAGGACTAGCATAGTTAGTTACGTGGCATGATTCCTAGAATGTCAGTAAGTGAAATATGAACATAGACATTCGACAAGATTACTACAGCCACATTTCATTTCGGAATCGAAATGGGAGGTCATTTCGATGGAATTTATAGTTGGATTTCCCCTCACAACAAGGAGACACGACTTAATTTTCGTGGTAGTTGACACTCTGATGAAGAGTGCACATTTTATTCCTGTGCATACAACATATCAGGCACCAGACATAGCTAGAGTCTTTTTCAGCGAGATTGTGAGATTTCTTGGCGTGCCAAAAAGGATCATATCCGATAGAGGATCAGTGTTTACATGACATTTTTGGACCAGTTTCCAAGAGGCTTTGGGGACACAACTTAGCTTTAGTACAACATATCACCCTGAGACAAACAGACAGACACAAAGAATGAACCAAATTTTGGAAGACATGTTGTGTATGTATGTGATGGACCAACATAAGCGTTGGGAGGAGTTCTTGCCACTAGTAAAGTTTGCATATAACAAGAGCTATCAAAGTACCATTAAGATGACATTGTTTGAGTTTATTTATGGGCGACCGTGTCAGAAGCCTTTGAGCTAGGATCGACTTGAGGATAGGACCCTAGGAGGACCTGAAGCGATCCAAGAGATGGAAGAAAAAATGAAAACGATAAGACAAAGGATTAAAGAAGCGTAAGATCGATAGAAGAGTCATGCTGATGCGCATCACGTTGACTGCCATTATGAAGTTGGCAACCGAGTTTTCCTGTGAGTGAAACCGCACAACAGTTCGATCAAGTTTGGGAAGAGAGATAAACTATCTCCTAGGTTTGTGGGACCTTTCGAAGTTGTGGAAAGGAAGGGACTTGTGGCCTATCGAATATCCTTGCCTGATTCTTTGAGCCATATGCACAATGTTTTTCATGTATATGTTTTGAGACATTATGTTAGTGATCCTACACATGTTATTGACATGAGTTCCTTACAGGTATTGGAAGAGGGTGCACTCTCAGCGAAGCCAATCCGCATTCTGGACCATCACATTCGACGGCTACAACGTCGAACAATCGATCAAGTCAAGGTCCAATGGGACAATTATAGTCCACACTCGGCTACCTGGGAGGATGCATATGATATGTGTTAGCAGTTTCCTTACCTATTTGATAGTTATACATATAGATCTTGTCAGATACTTTATTTACTTCATTTAATATACTGTACAACTTCGGGACGAAGTTTAAAACAAGAGGGGGTGTATGTAACATCCTGCTCTTGCGAGCACATGTTATCGACTTATTATTTGAGGACGCTTGCATGCAATTGATCCAGTTATAGTACATGATTATGTATTTCACTTGTGGATCTTTATGATGATGTTGATTATTATGATTTGATGTTATTGATATATGTGTATTAACATATGTTGTTGACGATTTTTCCCTAAGTGTGCAGGACACTTGATAGATTATGGATGTCGATGGCATCAATGGACCTCCTTGGACTCTGGATTGAGTCAGGGAGTGGATTCTATGGGTTTGAGTATTTAATTTATGCATATGTGACATATGATCGATTATATTATGATGTAGTTTATGGATCATTGACAATGTTTCGTTGATGGATGTAGACTGACGATTGCTTGCTAATATAAATCACATAAGGAGTAAAGGGGCCATGCACATAGA
Organism: Picea engelmannii; assembly: GCA_009831015.1. NCBI lineage: Eukaryota > Viridiplantae > Streptophyta > Pinopsida > Pinales > Pinaceae > Picea > Picea engelmannii. The sequence continues at coordinate 144,108 of ML797548.1, forward strand.
CCAGATATTGAGGGAGAGGTGTGGCAACGTCCCTGTCACAGCCTACTATCACTCTCATTGTAGTTTGAATTGTAGGTTAACGATTACCTAGTTTGAGGGGTCCACGATGTCGTCAGGGAAGACTAAGACAGTGGCTCATGAATATTTATAAGGGGTGCGCACTAAGGTAGGGTCATTATTACTTAGAATCCCTTACTCTCTCACAAGGTCGCCCGAATGGAGTGTTGACTCCAGGGGTTGGAAAACTACCAAAACCAGTCAAAGGCGAGTGGCACCCTTGGAGCACGAAGTGCGTCTTGAAGGGCATGTTGCGTAAATAAAATTTGAGCCAATGAATCTAGGAGGCCTAGAAAACCCTGAGCGAATAATTAATTAAGGATTGAATTTATTAATCATAATCCCTATAAGAGTCTAAGCTTTTGCAATAAAATTTAATTAAGCCTAAGTCTAAGTTAGTAAGAAGACTAAACAGTAAATTTATATATTAAATAATGAGGGGATGAAGTAAATAAAGTTAAGAAATCAAAGAAAAATAAATAAATCAAAAGATTGATTTAATACAAATATGTGCAAGTAATTACCAAATTGGAATTTAAGGTAAGAATGGAATAAAGCTAAAGGAATGGGTGCACATAGAAAGGAATCTAGAGTCTAGTTAACACTAGTGTAACTAGGAGAAGATTCATATTTTAACTCAACTCAGATTTAGTAAGGCGTGAGTGATTAATTGGAAATAAGGGGAATGAAGAGACAACTAGGAGTGATTTAAGGAGTGCTTTTAGGAAGGGTGAGGGAAATTGACTTTTATTAAAATAAAATGTGGATTTACCTGTGCAAATTGGGGAAAAGGGTGACAAGTGTAAGGGGGAAATAATTCTAAATTATTTAATTTACAAAAAAAAATGAATTTATTTGTGCAAGTGGGGAATGAGTGGAGAAAAATCTATAAAGAAAATGGTTGAGATTAGCAATGGATGACACGGGTTATGGGTAAAGTTATGCTGCAGAATGTTTGACTGGTTTTTCTTGTGAGAGTCGGGATACCCAGCTTGAGAGAGAGTGGTGGCTCTACCTTGTGAGGAAAGATGGGAACTAGAGGATATATGGTTGTGTGTGTGTAGCCCCTTTGCGGCTCGGGGGGATAAGGGGGAAGAACAATTCCCCTAGCATTGGATGGGAAGTACCGGTGAAGTCTCTACGATTAGCAAGAAAAAGGTCGGGAGGAGCATCGTCGCGGAAGACATCTTTGGTTTCTTCGCCATCGGTTACGGTATTTTATTTTATATTGTAAATGCATTAATGTTTTATTGTAAGCAAGGAATTATTAGAACTTCCTTGTAATTGATCATATAATTATTAGAACTTCCTCGTAATTGATGATTTTCATGAGGTTTAGATAGTGAATGTGCGGTGTTGTTGCCAATGTTTTTTTTTTTTTTTTTAACTAAGTGCTGAAATTTGATAACAATCCTTCCCTTTTTTATTATTTTTCTTACAATTTTGATTTCTGCTCATTCACTACTAGTTGGTCTACCCTTGAGAATGTTAGGATATAGTTAAAAGTGTTGGGAATATATTTTGCAACATAGAATTTTGGAGGCTGCCATCGATTGTTTATCAGAATTTTAAAAGTTTATATTGAATTGACAAACCTCCTACTCCCCACGAAATCATAGATTCTTATCATTCTAGTATAATAGTGGAAAATTGCTAACGGATTTCTTGTATCAAAGGGGAACTCTATGCGCCTCCTGATGCATTATCAGCTTCGTCGTTGTTGGTATGTTATGGGATTCAAATTGTTAAAAATTGTACTGTCAAGAATAAACATATCCTTAACCTCTCTCTAGATCGATAAGCTAAGTGGAAACCTGAGACGACCCCTTTCCTTCGCCCTTGCGGTACTGGCCATAATTTATAACTAATGAGAATGGAATCTGTGGCTATTGTAACTCGTTTATACATATTTATACTCGTCATATGACTAAGTTGAAGGTCGTGATAGCGAGTGGGATAATCCTTGTCCTCATATAGAGAAATAACGACGAATACCCTGGATACCTTGATCCATATACCTCCCACATTTCTTTTTAAATCCATTCGATCGAATATCTCACTCGGTCTTCGCGCACCCTTTTGGGTGTTTTTGTTTTTAGGTCTCTTAAGGATCTGAGCAATCCTCCCCTCACTTTTAGCAATTTCTTGTATTCCCTGCGCACTTCTAGAATCGATGGAACATCTTTCGTCGATGGGAGGTGGCATGACAGACCACCCTTGCAAGGATAATACTCAAAATTCATCATGTGCTTTGATGGGTGAACGGTTAAATTTTCAAAGACCACTCCCAGCACATGTTGAATTTTGCCTACTACCTTTAGAGTTCTTGTGCAATCCTTTCACATCTCCTTTAAATGTTCGTACTAACACTCGAAAGGCATGTACAAAGTGATGATAGGATCATTCATGATCATGGCGAGATCCTTTCAAACTTTACCTCTCTGACTGATCAATCATTGGAGAATTTTTGTACGCTGTCAACCACCCCTGATTCCACCCGGTGGGCTAAAATTCTGTCCAAATCGAGGCTGGGACCCTTTTAGGACTCTCTCTGACTGATAATTCGATTGCGAGTTTATTGAATGTTGACATTCATTTCATGAAATCATTTTTGGTGTGTCAACTCCATTGTCATTTTCGTTCTTGGTCTGGAATAAGTCACCCCTTCATATGCTAGACTAAATTTAATCCAATAGTTTTAGTATTTTTAACTTTTAAATTTTATTTGAAGTAGGTGGAATTGAAGGAATGATTCAGGAAGTATATTTAATCCTTCCTATCTCTAAAACTGACTCTAAGCGACGTAACTATTCCTCATCTAGCGATTATGAAGTCCCTTTTAAAGGATACAACTTACCCTCACATGGTCCATAAATTGGAGAATTCGAATGAAGAAATGATTGTTGAAGTTTTTTTCAATTCATTAATTAAGATTGTAATCTATACTTTACTTCAATTCCTTATACCATTGATTAAGGACCCATAAATTTATGACTCCATTCAGTTATTATCCCTTAAGAATAGAAGTTTAAATTAGCCCTTGGAGTTGTAAGGTAATTACTTTAAACCTTAGTTTGCAACAAAGTCATGAGATAGTTAGACCATCTTAAATTACATTCATAGTAGACGACAATAATAATGTTCTTCAATGTTAGTAACATTGATGAAGGCTTCAAGGATTGAGAATTAATAATCTTAGGATTTAGGTTAACCATATTATGTGTGTATTTATTTTGATAAAATGTTTCCTTTATTAGAATACTTCCTAAAACAATGAAGAAATATCGAAGAGGTTTGGTGATTAAATCTTGAGGATTATACGAATTAAATTTTATTAATAACTATATCTTAAGGGTCTTAATTGAACCATGACAAGGGGGGGTGACCTTAGTAATTGACTATTAAATTGTAATTATTGATAACCCCTTATATCTCACATTAATGTACAGACTTCTTATATCGATGTCAGCATGTGACTTCTTAGTAATTCTATCATGAATGATTTTTGTTCCATATAATGGATACATAACGTAAAGGTGTTGTTTAAGTTCATGTATCGCTTAACAAGATTGAGTGTCTTATGGGTTCTCAAAATGAATACATGTAACTATAGTTTTTCCTTACATACTACTAGGAGATATTCCTTAACAATGAGATGTACAATTAAGCCACAAGAGATTAAAATTGTTGGGCGACCTTGATTTATTATTCCTTATGAAATGTCATATTACTCTTTTACATTCATTGTTGCTTGAAAAAGATAAGTATAGTAGAATACCCTCTCGCACCATCAAATGTTGATATGTTATTGATTGAGTAGATAGATTATTTTGTGTCATGGAATAAATGGATTGTTACTCTTTCGCCTTTGAATTAATGTGATGTATGATTGGTTGTGTGATTAGATATCCTTGCGCCATGGAATAAATTGATTGTTACTCTTGCGCTTTGGAATAATGTTGACCTATGATTGATTAAGTATTTATATTCTCTTGCACCGTTGAATTTATGTTGATTTCTCTTGCGCCATGAAAATAGTGCAGATGCATGGTTGATTTAGTTCTTAGATTCTCTTGCGCCATTAGAATAGTGTTTATTTTTTATTCATTATGGGAATTAGACACCTCCTTGTTCCTCAGAACAATCGCCAGCCCTAAGACCTTAAGTGGTCAAAATCAATCGAATGAAACCTGGGCTTGAGTGTTTCTTATCTGTCTTGGAGGTCCTAACCTTGCAAGGTAGGTTGGGCGGGTAGCTCATTATTATTTAGTGGCATGGTGAATAACTTATTGGTATTTCACTTCAGACAGTCTTGAAGTGTCGATTGCGTCATTAATTATTATGATGATGCGTTAATTAAGTGCAACTATTAATTATGTTGATGCTTGATTGAGTCGTTGTTTATGTGTTGATTATGTGTCGCTTTTAATTATGTTAATGCATTTCTTATGTGTCATTTAGTCATGATGATGTATCACTTGCGATGTTGTTTATCATGTTGTAGCGAATTTAATATCCTAATGCAACATAAAAAAAAAAAAAATTACCTATTATACATCGCTATTTAATGTTGTAATGGAGGGGTCGTTACAAATATGCCAACAATTTAGTGAAAATTTCAAATATGAAGAGAGTTTCACCATGATCTAAGTTCCATGTATAATACCATGATACTTTTAGAAGTTTTTCCCAATTTTAATTTGATTTATATAATTCAGAATCAATAACTCTTATAGTGAACACAAACACAGTTATATCCTAGATAAATTATAAATCACTAACATCACCCCTTGTTTTTAGTGACTTGCTTTATGATGGTCAAGAGAATGAGTTTTTTTTCCTATGTTGTACCTATATATCTTTTCTAATTCATTCATTCATGCATACATACATATATGCATTAAGTGAATTAGTAGACAACTCAATCTCTTTTCCATTGAAATTTTAAATCCAATAGTAATTTTATTGGAACTTATAGTTCCACTGGTTGAAGGAAAATTTAACCATGTAATGTCATCTGTAGGGATTTTGGCCTATTTTAAAACAACCCAAATGGTCCAAACAATGAGTAGAAACTTTCCCTCGTAGGAAAAACAAAACCTATTTAAAAAGTTAAATTTGTCCACTAATTAATTCACTCTTATATTTCTTTAGTTTTGAAAAACCAATTATGAATCATTAATAGATAATGTACACATTTAATATCAATCCCAAATTATATGTGCATTTTTAAAGATGACATTTTACAATTTAATTGTTAGCCATAGTTAAAAAGATAATAAAAAAAAAATGGAACGCTTAATTGAATTTAATTCTCCTAAATTGATATTCATATATAATATATAATATTTATAACCATAAAAAACTCGGACACTCAAAAATGTATATATTAAATTTTAAATAAAATAACATTTTGAATTAATTATTTTAAAGTGGTTTTTCTTGAATGAGTATTTCTTGGTAGCATATATTTTGAAGAAAAGTTATTCTCATATATTTTACAATTTTACAGTGTACTTATAATCAAATTATGTTATTGTACTGCCTCCGCGGCAGTACATAGCCATGAGTTCGCTCTGACTTTCCTATTACTTCTGGTTTGACTTAAAACATTTCACTCAAACCTTATGTTGAACATACAAAACAGTAAAAAGTATTTTTTTTATAATAAAAAGTTATATTTTTCTTGTATCTTATTGGTCCATACATTTAAACTGTTATTGCAAGCTTCACTTTGTTCGAGGCTTAATACAACCCCTGGATTGGCGCCACGTCTTCTTCAAGATTTGGATCGGTAGTTCGGAGGCAGTGCATCGCAGCGTGCTACCCTTGTTTTGATATAAACTTTGTCACACTTTTTTTTATTAGTTTGTGACACTTTTCTTATTGAAGTTATTTTGTTTTCTTCAATTTTTGAGATACATTAGTCATCAAGACCACCAAGTATGTTATTTTTATTGAGGATATTGATTGTTCACTTTATCTCTCAAACAATTTAAAAATGTATGAAAGAATGAGATGTTATAGCATATAATCCCTAATGCATAAGTTTGATGATAATTAAAATTATGTTACATTCTCTTTGACTTTCTTAAAAATCCTAAGGAGTTTAAAAAATGTTATTCCAAGCATTAATACTACAAAGGATGCATTTCTTTGATATTGGGCTTGGGATGAGGCGTGGGGAAAGAGAGCTACAAGGCATTCTCAAAATATTTGCAAAGTATTGTCACACTGATTTCAATGTTCAAGGAGAAGAAAGTGAAAGAGTGATAGATAAAGATGCATGAAATTGAGAAAGGGGGAATGCTCATTTTGGAGAACAAAGGAGTGAATGAGTGAACATAATCACAATTTTCATTGTTGTAATATCAATTTTAGTTTTTGTGATGTTGACAAGGTTCATTTGGTGCAAGTTCGTATCTAAACTTAATAAAAAAAAATACAAGTTAAATTTTTTTACTAAGCTTAATAAAAAATTTAATCCCAAGCATAATCATTAAATAGTTTTATGTGAAACAAAGAAAAACTATCCATTGACTAAACTTGTACAAGATTGGTTGATTGTTGAGAGATTTACATTGAATTCTTAATTATGTGTTTTGTTCCCATTATCTATTGTATTAGTGGGGATTCTATGAACTACATACTAAATGGTTGAAAGACCCACCAATATGCTAAAATAATAATCATAATAAATACCAAGCTATAATCATGTCATGAATTTTAACAAGAAAACACATAGCATTATGAATGCAATAAAATAACTATGAATCAACATGTTCAATATTATTAGTGAGATGGAATGTATGAAAATGAAAAAAGAGAGATGATTTGATTTATGTGGGTTTGCTCTTGATGTTTATCGTTTACTTTTCAAAATTGACCTTCAACACCTCATTTGTAATTAATGTTATTAATAAGCTCCCAATGTCATTAAAATGTACATGCATAACTTGTGACTAATTGTTTTGTTTTTTTATAGATCCAAGAGTGGAGGAAAAAATAACAAAGGAAATGGCATTATGACCAATGTCAAAGGAAAATGTAACAAAGAAAATGACATTATGATGAGTGATGGATTAAAAAAAATGAAGTAAGTAAACTAATTTTGATCTCAATTCTCATATTGACAAGAATCGACAACGTTCATAACACATGGATTCGAGGATTCACAAATACAAGGTGTTTAAGCTTCTTTGGGAAGCTTTCATTTAAGGACACACAAAATAGAGCATACACCAATACAATGGTAGAATATTTATCAAAATGTGAGCTATGTGATGGATTTAATGTTGGGGAAGGTAGGGAATAGATGAGAGCTAAATAGAATAGAGATTATTTTAGTCTTTAGATGTCAAAGATAAGTATTGTGTCATAAATTGATGATTTCAAAAATTTACATTTTTTTTTGAAAGATGTTTTTTGAATTACCCTTTTAAGATGGATTTGAACACTTTGGAAGAGCTAACAAGAATTCAATTTTAATCACTCTAAATATAGAAAGAAAGAAATAAATAAATTGTTTTTACATCCATGAGGCTAACAATAGCCTATGGGACAAACCGCCTCACACACTGATTTCTGCATTTCAACCATTTTCATGTTCAACTTGATGATGAGCTCCCCCAATTTCTCCATTGTCCCCTCGCTGAACAGATTATCCGAAGAGCTAGCTGTCAATATACTTACATAGTTGTCCCTATTGTCTTTGAAGGCTTCACATTCTAAAATGAAATGTTTTTTATGTTTTTTCCGGAGGTGCAAAACATACACACCCTTTCTTCCCAAGCTTCCATTGGTCTTTTCCAACGCCCGGTTTCACAACGGATTTGATGGGAATTGGTTATTAATTAAGCAATAAGCATTTTGTCTCTCCAATATATATTGGCCCCTATGTATGCTTTTTGTTGATGATTGTAAGTGGGGTTAAACTCTTCAATATAATACTCTTTCTTTCTCTCTAGCCCTTTATCCCAAGTTCGTTTATGGAACCTATCCATAAAAAAAAACCTTTATCTCTTTATTGTTCATAGGGCACATGTTCAAGTGAATATCCCATTTACTAATCCATTTAATATTTTTCTGCATCCACGTCTTCTTTCTTTTGCACAATATGTCATTGAAGACAACCTTAGGCCAACGATCGTCTTCCATTTGTTCAATTTTTTTTAGATATCTAATGAGACACACCATAGCAATTGCTTCAATATGAACAACCCCCATTTAACTCAGCATGACATCATAAGGGACTGAACTTTTAATTTTAAACTTGATTGTAATCAAGCATTTTTTAATCTTCTCAATTTTCTTCCATTGTAAATCAGATGTACTGTTGGGCCACACTTCACAACCATAGAGAACCACCGGGATCACTAAAATCCCAAAGAGAGTTTGCGTAGTCTTCCAATCCCATAGCTCTGCCTCTTTGCACCTATTTTGGAAAGCATAGAACTCTTTCCAACCTCCCAAAGTTCTTTTCTTTCTACAACCTTCCCAACTTAGATTTTTGTTGAAGTCAATTCCAAGGTATTTGTAATCTGTCACTTCTTCAAGAGTGTTTCCTTCAAAGTAGAACTTAACAATATTACCAACTTAATGATAACTGTGACCTCAAAAACGAGAACTCTAGCCCAAAAAACTCATATTTTTGCATAAAAAACATGAAAATCAACCCCAAATCAAAAAGTGGTGCTACCGGTAGCACCAATTTTTCAAACGAGGTTAAAATTACAACATTTTTCAAGTATGACCTTCAAAACTCATACAATAGCTTAGAAAAACCTTAAAATTAACAACTAAATAAAAAGTGACGATAACTAAAGAAAAAAGTTTTTTCTAAACGTTAAAATTATGGCTCATTTCAACCTAATTGAAACCGTGGTTTTGGCAATAGATCCCTATGCAAAAAAAAGAAGCCCAAAATTGGATACAAAATGGTCACTTAAAAATTTATTTACTAACATTTTTTTTCTTCTTCTTAAATTTACATTAAAAAATAAATAAATAGAAAGGACAAAATCTTCCCAACTTTTTTTTTTTTTAAATGAAACAAAAAACACATTAAAAAAATATATTCAAAACCCAAATTATATAACAAAAAAATTAAAAACATTAAAAAAAGTCAAAAAAAATTAAAATTTCCAAAAAAAACAATAATCTAAAAAAATATATATACATATTTTCAAAAAATAATAACCAAAATATATATATTATTTAAAAAAAAAAAAAATTATAAAATATATTAAAAAAACAAAATTATAAAAACCTTAAACTAAAACATTACATTGAAAAATTTAAAGAAAAAGAAAATTGAATCATAAAATTTTATAAAAAAAATAAAAATAAAATAAAAGCAAGCATACTTTATATATTTATATATATATATATATATATATATAAACTTTATATAAAAAAAAAATTATATATAGAGAGAGAGTCTACTCACTCTTAGTCAAATAAGTCTTGGATGGTAGTCCCTAAATAAATAACTAGCAAGTATACTTGTATGACAAGTGAATGGGCTAAACTATATATATATACACTACATATTATATATACTAGCATACTCTCTAAGCGAACAAATAGAAATGCCCAAGTATACCTTACTGCCCTCTCTGGATTTGAACTTGTGAGCTCTTAAGAGGAAACACATGTTCTTAACCATTAGACCCACTCAAGTTGTATTCATATATTTATATTTTGGTGGATAAAAATTTAATAATAATTTTTGCATTCATTGACTAAAAATTTATAAAATAATATTTGGTTGTTGTAAAATTCTATAATCAAATGTAAGATTGTTAAGATAGGATGAAGATAAAGAAATCAATTTGGCTTATCGAATCTTAGGAAAGGTAAGGAAATATTTAGTTAAGTTTAAGGTTTTATTTCTATATGAAATAAAAAGTGTTTATTTATTACCATATTTTTTATTAACTAAAAAAGATATAAACATTGATATATTAATATAGTAAATCTAATTAAATATAAAATTATTTAATTGAAAATAAAAATATTTAATTCCAAGACAAATTGGGTATATGATATGTCTAAGGCAAATTACAAATTTTAAATTAAAGATATATAATTCAAAGACGAATTACAAATTTGGGAAAGAAAAAAATACACTATTTAATTCCAAGACAATTTATAAATTTTGAAATAAAAATATTTGATTTCATGACAAATTACAAATCTAATGAAGATCTTTAATTCTAGGACAATACAAGTTACAATTGTGAAAACAAAAAATACACTACTTAATTCCAAGACAATTTATAAATTTTGAAATAAAAATATTTGATTTCATGACAAATTACAAATCTAATGAAGATATTTAATTCTAGGACAATACAAGTTACAATTGTGAAAACAAAGATATTTAATTATACGACAATTTCAAATTTGAAAATAAAGATATTTAATTTCAAAATAAATTACAATTGTTAAACTTAAGTCTAGGGAAAAATCTCAAAATAAAGATATTTAATTCCAAGATAAATAACAAATCTCCAAATAAAAAAAAGTGGTTTGTTGAACAAGCTAGGACTTGGGCTTCATCAATATCAAAACATACAAGACATGGCAAATGGTCTTACAAGCTCATCCTGATGTCTCTTGCAAGAAGAACCTACCCTGGTTTAGTTTGCATTCTATTTTCTTTCAAGTTATTTAGCTTCTACTACCAGGGAAGCATCAGATGTCAATGCTTTGTAAGTGTAGTACAATTGAAGCACTGTCCCTGGTCACCCCAACCCCCCACCATTGAAATATCGAAGGACCTTGTTGACCATATGTGCATCAATGCTAGATTGTTGGATCCTTGCAATTGTAGGATGGTTTTCCCATGTTTCTTTAGGATTTTCTGTAATTTCTAAGAAATAAAATTAAAAGCATATTGTTGCATAGTTATGAACCTCAAACTTAATGTTTGATAGTTTCTAGCCTTACAATACCAATTGCAGGATGATTCGCCCAAGTTACCTAAGGATTTTCTGCTAGAGTAACATATTTCCTAGAAATAAAAGCAAAACCATCATGTGGCATTGTTATATACCTCTAACTCAATGTTTCATAGCCTTAATTTGTAATGCTCAATGGATGATTCCCCAAAGTTGAATAAAGAGATTATATTGAAGTAATGTTTCCCAAGTTGAAAAGGTAGAAAATGAGTGCAATGTTGTTAAGGAGAGAATGCTTCATTCTTATGCAACACTTATTTAGTAACATGAAATGTAGTTCTTAAAACTTCAGGGGAAATTAGATTGAAGTTTTGCTTTAAATTCTTTTCTATCTGGTTATGTAATTCTTGATTGTTTTTCAGTGCGGCCCTTGATTCTTGATATGTGTTGGTTCAATATATATACATGTACCATACCCTCTCGAAGGTACCAAATTCCCAAAACAGAGGAGATATAGTTAACCATTTTTTTGTATGTACCTGAGCTTAGTTCCCATTCAAGGGTAAGAACTTGTCCATTGTTTGGGTCATGACTCATATGTAATATTATCTTTGGTTTGTCAACATTAGCTAACATACGAGTGCCAAAGAGAAGATAATTCTTCGAGTCTATATATGGTTTAGAAAACAATTAAAAAGAGCATGGAAGGAGAGTAGCTCACATTGTTTTGGCATGTTTTAAGCGTGTTGCATATTTATTTTTCCATTTAATTGATGTAAATGGATAAACTACATGTTGGGTAGTTTGTCCTGAAAGTGATTTATGGACATGCTGCAAATGAAAGACGTCATCAAACTTTAAAGGATGCCAACAAAATGGATGAGATTGTATTTATTACTGAACTGTTACAAAATGCCAAACTTAGAATTAAAGAAAGTTAGAGATTCCTGGATACTCCACTTGCAATGATTTCTTTATCTTTGTTACTTTTTTATGGATAAGACAAAATACTTAGTGTTTAGGTATAATTTGCTAATATATATTCAGGCCTACTGCATACAATTAGATGGTAACTGACGATATTAGATAACAATAGTGGTCAATATGTGATTTGTGAAAGGTCAGATATTGCTTGTACTCAAGTTAAAGCCCTTTTTCGATGACTTGTATTGTTATTGTCACCAGGATATTTAGGATTTCCTTCTACAAATGTAAAAGTTTTCCAGTGCCAAGTATCAGCAACCCAATTGCATAGTCAAGAATTTAGGAGTTCAATCTCCTTGTGAATGTTGAGACTGGTCAATATAAGTAATTTGCAAATGAACAAAGTGTACAGTCCAAAGAAACAATATTTTCATTACAAGTAAATAAAATCAAGTTTCCCTAGAATTGAAGAAAATACAAATTCACTGTAAATTATTAGTAGTACATCTAAAGACCAAGTCGGCAGTTCGATTCTCACCCTCGGCATGAAAACAAAAGTACATTACGGAATAAGCACGGTTATGTGCATTATTTATTATCTATTGCTCACAATAAACGACATGGTTATCTCCAACTGTAAGAAGTTTCTACAGTTAGGGAAGAAGAAACTGTAAATCTATGTCATATGATCTCAAGCAAAAAGAGAGAAGCATTTACACGCAAGAATTGTTGGAAATTATAATTAAACAAAAAGGAAACAAAAACAGAGAGAACCAGAAGCGGAGAGGGCAGTCTTTTTGCAGCTACTCGAATATATCCTTAGTTTGTACGATAATGATGCCAGAATAACACTCCACCGGTCCTTTTTATTTGCTTTTTTTACTGACAAAGTCTTGCAAAATGCCTCATTCAACAGAGTAAGCCCCTATTGTAAAGCAATCCAATAGAGTAATCCCCTCTTGTAAAGAAATAGTGTGTTCAATTGCATGCCTTAGAAATTATTTATGAGGCTTTTGGAACAACTCAGAGTAACATTGTATTATTTTGTTAAATTGCATATACTTTTCAATTTTTTGGTCATGTTAAATTTGTGTGCAACAAAACCTTTGTGTATTACTGTTGATTGGAGAGCGTCACTTTCTCATCTTTCTTTGGTCACAAAATAAGAAATGTCATTTATTTCATCTTTCTCTGGTCACAAAACATGAAATGTAATTTATTGTTACGAGGCTTTCACAGTTGTTTTGGTCATATTAAAGTTACGCACAACAAAGATAAGAGTGTCACTCTCTCCTTTCTCTAGTCACAAAAAAATAAATGCCATTTATAATTTATTATACCCTTAAAGTTTGGTCGAGAACATATAAAATTGTAAAGGTCGAGAACAAATAAAATTGTAAATCTTATTTAATCAATACACATGTACCTTGACTTTGGGTGTTTGTTTAAACAATACAGTAACTTGTACCTTGAATTCACTTTGGGTGTCAGTCTGTTGCTTGTGTCTTATTTTGGGGTGTAGGATTTTATGTCGTCCCATGTTTTCATAATTTTCTTTGTATTTTGTGTGTTCTCCCAAACAATTTTGTTGTGTTGTTTGTTTTACTTTGTCTAGGTTTTTTTACAACCAATTGTAGTATAATATGATATTCTACATTTCAAAAACCATATTCCTTGTTTATAAATATCTCCCAAGTTGTTCAATCTCTTATAAGAAGCCTCTAATTACTATTTTTTAGAATCTGCCCCAAGGTTTTACAAATTCTTTCTACCAAATATAACCAATCAAACATTTGGGTGGCAAACTCAAGAGTTCATTTGTCAATTTCTCCCCATCTGGTAATAATTCAAGTCCCTTTTAATATGAAAAAGAAAAATCATGATGAAACACATGATTATCCCCGTCTTAGGATGATTCTCCATGGAAGATATTCGCAGAATTTTGATACACAGAAATTACTTCCATATTCAAGAGTTCATCTATGAATTTCTCCCCATCGGTAAGAACTCAAGTCCCTTTTAAGATGAACAAGAAAAATCATGATGAATCGCAGGGTTGATCCCCATCTTAGGATGAGTCTCCATGGAAGATATTCCTAGAGTTTTGATACACAGAAACTACTTCCATATATAGCAAAATGAATGTCTTGGAGTAGTGTGATTCCAGGAAATACAGAGAGCTATCATGTATGTAACTGTGGTGACTAACACAAGTCATTGGTGTGTTCCATTTTCCGCTAGGTGTGGTAGTGAGGCCATTTTATTTTCTAGAAAAGGCCATGGTATGTGCATAGCATGGCTGACAACAGAGGAAACCATGCATCAAGTGTGTCTGACAACAGAGGAAACCATGCAACTATTATGACAACTTGTTGCCTTATAAAGGGTATAGATGTTCATAACCTTTTTGTCCATAAAAACTAATCACACTCGTGTGGCCTCCATCCATATGAGGTGAACTCTAAAAAAAATATTCAATTATGGAATAGCCAGATCCATATGCTTTTTAATCCAATTTAAATTTGAATAATCATACCATGTAGATGAATTACAGAAAGAGGAAAAAATTATAGAACCAAAAATTTCTTAACCATTCAAGAAAGCATATCATCATCCATCGGTTCATGGGTTGAAAAGTATAGTTTTCCTTGAACAATCCACCGTCATTATTAGATAAAAGTAGAGACTCTAAAATTATTACATAAAAGGTCCTTGCAAGAAAGTACATATAGTCCAGGTAGAATCCCTTGGTTCTCCCTTGGATTTGTGTATATAGATTTGTTTTTAAAGAAAATCTCCTACTCAATAATTTCAATATATTTTCCTCGCGCCCTTGAGTTGTCTTTCTTATTGCTCCTTACAACTAAATATCCCGTAAAAAAATACAAATAACATATAAGTTGGATCCTATCCTTCGCATTCTCATAACTAAGAGGCCAAATAATTGCATTGCATCTATAAGCTTATGAGAGTAGAAAAACAACAAAAAAAACAAATGAAGAAAGGTTGCTCTCCTCTGGTATCAATCCTAAAGATTGTAAAGATAGCAAATGATTCTAAAAAACATCTAGAATGTTTAATAATGTTACCATCCCAACCAAATTGGAATCCTCATCAGTCACCCATACATAATTCACCCTGTGAGCAAGAGCTTGCACCATTACAACAACCAGAGAGCTCCAAGACTTACAGGTCAGAGGTGCCACTCTGCGACCCCTGGAAGCATATCCAAACTTATTGAATGAACATGAACAAGACCATTTGTTGGAATTTCATATAGGCTCGGTCGATGATTGCACAACAAAATCTTCATCGAAAGATTCTTCCTAGGAATCCGTAGAAAGGATATCTCTCTCAGTGAGAGGCTTATCGGATCTAGGTATAGGATTTTGTGGGTTTTGATCATGTTCACCTTCTCCCATAGGGCCAATCTTCTGATTTATCCTCCTCACAAGATCAACAAGAGATTTTGGGGGTCCTCCATAGTCAACATAGGCCATAAAATCCCCTGCAGAAAGTGTACATCAAAATAGAAGGTGATATCTCACCAATCGGCTTGGGACCCTGCAAGGAGTCATGTTCCACTACTTCTACCGTGGTTTGGGTGTGTGATGCCAGTTGGAACATCTACAATGCAATACTTGCAGGTTTTTCATACTCCACCACAAGAACCTCACGATTTATTATCCTCATATCTTCAATTTTCATGGAGGCAAGGGGGGAGAACACTCGTATAAAACCCAACAGGAACCTCACAACGTCCTCCTAATTTATCCAACAGAATGCCTTCCCACCATGGCTTGTAGAGGAAGCAGTTCCTGTGGAGGAAATTTTTTGCCCAAGCATTTTAAAGCTCATCCTTTTGTGGTTATCAATAGGTATTATCAAATTATGTGCTCCCTCTAGAATACGATCCAAAGCCTACAACAAGTTGTACATAGAAAAAGGCAAGAGAAAGAAACACAGAACATATCAGTAAATATTCCTCTCATAAAAATATATGTAACCCTCCCCCTTAATAAATTAATTTATGAAATATCAATAAGCACTAGTTCTTTTTCCTTGACAAGCTTTTAAAAACATTCAATCCCCATCGACGGAGCTATTTGATACAGTTTCAAGTAGGTGGGTAATAGGTCTATTGTGCCTTACTCCTACATCAACTATTATCATTGTACATTAATACATTCATTTCAAGAAGATAAGTTCTCCTCCTCAATAGGATTTTGGCAGTTGCTCTGTATCGACCTTCAAAAGCTCCCACAATGAAACCCTCACTTTCCTTCTTCGCAGCAATAGTCTGGTAACTCGGTCTGATGGTAATGAGTGTTGCACCCTACATCACAGTGCCACTGGAAAGCTCCAAAGTCGATGCATACCTCAATTTCATATTCAGGGTCGGGACTTGTGTTCTACTCGAAGATGGCGACGCTGTCAGGGGTTTATCCCAAAACTCACAGAGTTGTTTCCTTCCCATACACAAAATCCTCTGCCCATCTGCAAAGATCGAGAGATCGAGTCCCACAAGAAAACAAAAAATAAAAACCCTAAAATAAAAACCAAAACCAAGCCCCCGCTAAAAATAAATATAAACGTTAATGCCAATACACGACTACATTGTGTTCTTTCGTTTTCTCGTTTTTGTCGAGGGTTTCGTCGGGCTTTGGCATTTCAAGTGAAGAAATCGACGCAGGTGAGGAAATTGCAGTCGGGGAAGAGATAGACGTCACATTCGAGATAGACACAGCAAATAAATGCATGACAACTTGGGTGATAAGGTGGTTTTTCTCAATTGATAGCTGGAGTGATAAGGTAGTTTTCTTGGTTGACAGGTTTTCCTCAAAACCCATCCCTAAGATATGTCTTCGACATAAATATAAACTATATATATATATATATATATATAAACCATGTATTTTATATTATATATAAACTAGAGGACAAGGAGTCGTGTCCTATATAATATAAACTATATAATTTATATATATAATACAAATTATAAAAATATATAGTTTATATTATATATAAACTATATATAGTTTTTAATTTGTTTTTTAAATTTTTTTATAAAATTATATATATTTTTAAGGTTTATTAAAATATATATATATATATATATATATATATATATATATATATATATATATATATATATATATATATATATATATATATATATATATA
>ML797549.1:2602-45057 GCA_009831015.1 Picea engelmannii
AGTGTATTATAATTCAAAGTGAATACAAAATAAATTATTTCAATAATAATTTTAATGGAGAAATTAGAAGTGGACCCAACCCTAAAATAAGGAAAGTGGGGCCAAGTGACCTAGAAGATGTTTCTAAGGAAGCTACTTGGAGATTATAAATAAGAGGTAAGGCTCTCTCATTTGAACCACACTTGAGAATATTGAATATCTATAGGTTTCTGAGGTATACAAATGATATCTAAGCTGAAATTTGGAGGAAAGTGAAGAACAGAAGGCCGAAATGCAAGGAACGATCAATTCTTTTGATGGTGCTTTCTAAGGTATGTTATTTTCAGGTCATCTCACCATTTTCGCTATAATGTTTTTTATATAATGATTCAGATACTGAAATTTCTATGAAAGTGAGAAAACATATCCAAGTATATGTGTTTAAAAATTCATATTGTGGGTCATTGTATTTTTGGAGTTACACTCTGTGGAAAATAGGGTTTGTGGCCAGTCATGAAACTAGTCAAAATCAGGTGTTTTGGGTAAAAACATCCTAACGTCTTCATAACAGATCCAAATTCCATCATACCAAATGTATTGGTTAGGGTAGAGTCTGTAGTATGTTGTGTAATAGTTTTAGATCATTTCATCAAAAATTTTGTGCAGGGCACACTCTACAAGTTCATTCTCTAGAATAAGCCAGAATTCAACAAGGTATGCCATTTTTTCTATAACTACTTTTCGGAGAGGTTCCAAGTAGTGTCACTTGGAGAAATTTCACAAAACACACTAAAGAATATTTTGTATCAGTTTCAGATCTTTATAAATTACATGTTCAAAGTTATGATTACTTCAAGTTAGGGTTGTTGACTAATCCAAAACTAGGCATGTGAGACTAAAGAAAAGTTTGATGAAAATGATAGTCTCTTGTTTTTAAAGTTAAGTAAGGTTTGAAGGAATGTGATAATATAAAATAGGTCTATTACAGAGATACAAATCATATTTGGATGATAAAATTGATGAGGGATTTTGGTTCTGACACATGTTGAGTACATGGTTGAGACAAGTAGTTGATGAGTTGACGCATAGATGAAGTGTATAGCTGATGATCCTAGTAGATATTGATGATTAATAGTTGATAAGTAGTTGACACATGATTGGAACATACTTGTTACATGGTTGGATGCACTTGTTTATGGTACATGTTGATTACAGGTTGGTGCATGGTTGATGCACTTGTTTATGGTACAAGTTGATTACAGGTTGGTGCATGGTTGATGCACTTGTTTATGGTATAGGTTGATTATAGGTTGATGCATGATTGATGCATGGTTTATGTTTATTGGTACAGGTTTACAATAGTATATCTCACAGTGATAGTGTGACAGTGGTTCCATCATTCTACTTCTACTTCAGTGTGTTTGTAGCCATCTTTCGGTTGTAGCTAGAGAACATTGGGGGTTGTAGCCTCCTTCTGGTTGTAGGAAGAGATTTGGGGAGTTGGAGCTTCCCTTAGGTTGTAGCCTGAGAAACTAGGGGGTTGGAGCCTCCTTCCAATTGAGGCTGGAAAACAAAGGAAGTTGGTGCTTCCAATGAATGTAATTCTTCAAGACATATAAGAAAAAACATTATGTAGTTTTCTCCCGATTTGGGTTTTCACGTAAAACACTGGTGTACTGTGTATGTGTGTGATTGTTTATTTATTACTTCTCATTATTGGATAATAATTCTACATTGATATAACATTTGAAGAAAAAAGATCTTAATTACGTTATTACTTAATCACCCCCCTCTCAGTAATCCAACATGAACAATGTATATCTATGTCTCTATTGTATTGTTTTATTTTATTTGATTTCTCTTTGATCCTGTTTTTCTAACAACTGGTGTAATGAACCTCAAATTTATCATAAAAAAAATAAAATTCTTCCATACATTATTTACCATTTATCTTCATTTAGTCAACTCGTATGATGGGTACTTACATTTTGTTTTTTCTTTCCATAACCTTATAACATACTAGCTCAACACTTAAGAGAGGTTCCCATCGAATACAAGTATTTTTTCTAACTCATATGTTACTATAAAGACTTTAATACAATACCCATATATACCCATACACTAGAATTCAAAGTTTTGTTCCCTTGTTTAATAGAATCGGGCTATTTGGATTTTGCGCATAAGTTTGTATCCCTGAGAGTTAATGCTTGTAATCCTACCTAGTTGTGTCAGCCTCATAATTCAAATCCTAGATATAATACGTACTAGGAAGAGGTTTAAGGATATTAAAGAATATTTATGGGTCATTTCAATGTGTTTTCTTTGATGGATTCATTTTAGTTATGATACAATTCGCCTCCACCATAATGAATTGAACCCCGACCAATTATGCACCATTCTTTGTGTAACTAAACTAACTAACCCTCCTCTTCCTATTGGGGTAGCAGAAAGATAACTTCAATGACAAAAGTTTAGCGACCGAATAGTTTCATAGGACAGTCGTGGATTTACTGTTATTAACTTCATCGTTAAGGGATATGGTTGTACCTGTCAGGAGGAGTTAAGGCTTTGTCATGAAATTAATTAGGGTCCTATTAAACATCAGTCATGATGACTCTCCCTCCTGTTCTTCCCAATCTTGGTGCACCAACTTTTCCCTAGCGCATGGAATGTAATTCCCATGCTGTAAAGAGTGGTACTCGTCCCTCTTAGGTTTTGGAAGTCTCTCTTTTTCCCTTGTGACTCTGAAGGAGAGGGTTCTGTATTATTCATTCCTGCACAGGAAAATGCTACCACCTCTGCGAGCAAACTTTGGTGAAGTCGATGGCAACACCCGACTACCTGGTAAGTTTTTTCAAGGGAACTGTCGTATCTCAAGTTCGAAATAGAGTTCACTGTTTGGTTTATGCAAAGAAAGAATTTACTTCCTGTAACCTTTACTATGAATTTAAAGTCCCTCTTTACTTTTGACACTTATGTTTAGAGTCTACACGTTACTCCTTTCTATTTTTGTATGGGTTGTAGAAGAGGTTTCTCACTGTATCCGAGAGTCACTACTCCTTACCTCTGTGAACATGAAGTCATACTTCGTGTCCACTGTTTGTACCCCGTGGGTTTATTTCTGCTTCATTCCTTTTTGTTTACCCTGTGGCTTGTATTTGAAAGGCTCAAGGAGAAAAAAATAGGGTCACGTTGGATTCTTAACATCTTTGTTTCTCGTCTTCAACTAATGCATATTATTGGTGGTAAGGTCGTGGTTTACCGAGAGTTTTTCTCTTACTAGGTTAGGGTAATTTTCATGAGAGATTCTATTGACTTTGTGTATGATGTCATTCCTTATGTTCTTCATTTTTTGTTTATAAAGGGTTGTAATAAAAGATTTAACTCTTGAGTTCCCAATGCTATTTTGTTTTTCAAAGTAATTGTTTAATTTTGTATAAATGGGATTCTTTGTGTTAATGGTGGGACTCTGCCTGTTGCAAGGGTACCCACCAATAGTTCTAGGGACCATCCTCCCCTTGGCCATGGTCAATTACAAGACAAGGGAACAAAAACTAGAGGGCGCGGTGTTTCGGCCCTTAAGTTAAGTATTCCGGCATAACTGTGGTTATCAATTTACCCTTTCGATTCTATATTTACAGTCCTACTCTGTAATTTACTAATGTTTTTTGTGATGGGAAAATGTAGGTATGCCCACTTCACGGCACAGGTATCCAGTCTCTACTCATTATGAAAAAGGTACTCAGGTTACGAAATGTGGCTCTCAACTTGCTTCTTAATTCAAAGCATGGAGGTCACGGTTTTGTTCGTAGCTTTCTGTTGTTAAAAGTAACATTACTCATGCTTCGATTTCCTGTGACGGATGTTGGAGGGTTAAATCCCATTTGTATTTTTTTTTGTTAAAGTTCCCTTTAAGGAGATATATACAGTCAAGTATGATGTAGGGAAATGACATATATGCTAATGCTAGAAATTGGCGAAAACATATCCAAGTTTACGGTTGGGAAAACTCTTAAATATGTTAAGCTTAGTAATGGAGGAACATTATTTTTCTATTTGGAAATAGCTTACCCTCGGCGTTATGTACATTACTTCTGTAATTTAAAGTATTTGGAAATCTTTAAAATGGTTATAATAGCCATCATTTCTTGACTTTATTAATGTCTGTATGATTAGTCTCTTGTTAACACAATTCTTATTTGGAATTTACCACAATGGGGATTATTCAGAGGCGGGGTCTCACATCTCCAAGTCTCTGCATATTGTAGATTCTTGTCTTTCGAATGGTTGCATCTTCAGAATAGATTGCATTACTCTGTAATTTCTTAAAATAGCTTTCTATAAAATGTGAAGCAAAATTAATAGATATCGTAAATGGTAATGCTACAGCCATAAAATTCTTTGTTTCTCTCTGCATACAACATATGTAAGATGTTTGATATGTTGATAATGTGTCAGTGAAATCATTTATTCGCTTTCATGTAGTATGATCCTAGCATGAATATATCGTTAAGTTTAGGGTAGTCTTGATCCTTTGATTGTGTTCATTCCCATATGCTTCATTATTCTGGTTCTATTCAAGTTCGACTATATATGTGATTATGTTGAGGAATTAAAATTGCTGAATGAAATATATATCCTTGTAATAGATTTGTTAGTTCATTGATACATATTCGATTCTACTTAAGGTTTTAATTTCAGGAAACATTTCCATATTTAAATCCTACAGTCTAATCGTTGAATTCTATGAGGATATCATATATTTTATATTTACGTGCAGGTTCTAAATCCATAGTAGAGGTTACTAGGGAATGATTCCAGAATTGATATGTAAACTATTCGATAGTAAAGTGGACTATATATTTCATGAAACCGAACAGCCTTTGTCTAGGATATTGAATGCATACCAACTTTAAGGATTCCACTCTATCAATAACCAATTCATCTCACAAAGGAAGAAATACCGAAACTTGGATACAGTAAATGACTTACAACAATTATACGGTCATTAAAACAAATACTAGAAACCATTTCAGTTCAGATTTGACATGCACAGTACATCAGATATAAAATCATTCAGACAGATAAGGATTAGAGTATCATATCTAAACTAAACTCACGAAAAAGCAAAGGGAACAACCATGTTCCTCCCAACCGTAGAACCGAGCAGCCAAGATCACTTGCATGGTTCACCCCCTAGCCTGACCATGAATCCATGAGGGCGAACTTGTAAATCCCTCTTTAGCAATGTCCTTCAATTCAATAGCTCCCTCTTGCCTCACACTCATTCAGTGTTCATAACAACAAGGAAAAAAATCAATAGTCTCTTTCCCAACATACTTGGCAGCGTCCTGCATCCTCACATATGCTTATTTATTAATTGCCTAGGTCTTTTTTCCCTCCCTTGGGAATTTTCGCAGCTTCCTAAATCCTTGATTTTCAGGTACTGCCAATGGCCAAATCACTAATTTTCCACTTGTAAAAATCAGCCTAGGGGTAGTTCCAACATGTTCCCCACTCATGGAGTCATGGTCAACTACTTTTAACATGGCTGTTCCATTTGCCCTCCTGCAATCAATATAAAATATTATGTTTTTAAACAAGTGTCATCGTCAAATAGTTAGTTGGGTCAAATCAGATCTTTTCCCAATAGTCATAATAATTTATTACAAATAAAAAATTCAAAATTTGAAATTACCATAAATGGTAAAAATTTTCCAAATTTGAATTTACTAAAAACGGAATAAATTTCCAGAAATTTAAATTTCCAAAAATATTTTATGTTGGGGGATGTCACATCCTTTCCCCCTTCAATAAAAAACTATCCTCAGTGTTCATTCCTTTCTTGGAATAAGATTGGATGAGATTTCCGCAAATCTCCCTCCAATTCCCAAGTGGCCTCCTCAGGACTAAAGTGCTTCCATTCCACCGTTACCTGTGTGACGAATCTGTTCCAAAGTGCTATTTCTATCTGGTCCAAAATGCGTAGGGGTTCCACCTGGAAATCACCTTCGGGTTCCACCTGTAACAAGTTCCAATCAATCATATGAGTAGGGTTGTGAATATACTTTTTCAACAAAGAAACATGAAATACAGTATGAATTCTTAGATTGGCTAGAAGTGCAAGTTGATATGCTACAGGTCCAATTCAAGTTAGTATCTTGAAGGGCCCACAAAACCTGGGTGCCATATTGGTACAATTTCCTAACTTTAATGATCTTTTTTGGGCTTTGAAATTCAAGTACATATGGTCTCCCGCTTGAAATTCTAAGTGTCTTCTTTTCTGATCTGTGTAGTTTTTCTGCCTATCCCGTGCTTCCTTCATCTTCTGTTGTACCTTTCTTACCATGTTCTCCATTTCTTGGAGCATTTCTGATCCAACCATGAGTCTGTCAGCCAGGTTATCCCAGCTAATTGGAGTCGTACACTTCCTGTCGTACAGTACTTCAAAAGGGATCAACTTTGTTGAAGTTTGGTACCCATTTTTATATGCAAATTCTACCAAGTGTGTATAGTCCTCCCACTTGTTTGGTTTTGTTCTTATGTACATGTGGAGCATATCCTCTATGATTTGGTTTATCCTTTCGGTTTTCCCATCCGTTTGTGGATGATAACTCGTACTTAAATTCAAATTGGTATTTAACCCTGCAAACAGTTCCTTCCAAAAGGAAGATGTGAATTTTACGTCTCTATCTGAAATCACCATTTTAGGAATACCATGCAGTCTAAAAATTTATTTCATGAATATTTCAGTAATGTTTATAGCTTTAAAAGTAGACTTTACAGGAATAAAGTGTGCAAACTTACTAAGTTTATCGATTACCACCATGATAGAATCATTTTGTTTCTGAGTTTTAGGCAAACTTGTTATGAAGTCTAGCGATATGGTCTGCCATTTGCATTCTGGTACTGGTAATGGCTATAATAGGCCGGTTGGATGTTGATGCTCAACTTTAACCTACTAACAATCTTGGCACCTAGCCAAGTATTTTTCTGTTTCGCCCTTCATATTAGGCCAATAAAATAGTTTCCTAAGTGTTGTTATCATTTTTTGGTAACCTCGGTGGCCAGAATATGGTTTCTTATGCACTTCCTCCAAGGCTGTTAATTTTAACTCTGTTGAATCTGGTATGTACAGCCTGTTTTTAAATTGTAACAATCCCTTCTTGTTGATACTTAGATCTAGTTTATCTGAGTTTGCGGTACTATTTGGTAATTCTACCATTATCTTAGTGTAGTTTTCATCGTTAATACCTATCTTTCTTATTATTTGTTCCAGATCACTTTCTACCTTGTTGATATTTATCTCAAATAACCCATGGACCCTTCTGCTTAAAGAGTCTACTACTTTATTTTCCTTGCCCTTGATATGTCTGACCTCAAAGTTGAATTCGCTCAAGAAGGCTAACCACCTTGTTTGTCTTGCATTGAGATCTGGTTGGTTAAACAAATATTTCACCCTGCTATTATACGTTAATAATAGGAATTTTCTACCCATTATGTAGTGTTTCCACATTTTTAAGGCGTGTATTACTGCTGCCAATTCTAAGTCATATGTGATATAATTTTTCTCGTGTTCTTTTAGTTTTCGGGAATCATAACAAATAACGTGTCCTTCCTGAGTTAGGACACCAACTATCCCTTCTTTACTTGCATCAACACATACGGTGAAGTCTTTGTCTGGGTCTTCTACTTTCAATATGGGTGCAGTTGTCAATAATTCCTTTAGTTTGTTGAAGTTGTCTTGACACTTCTCTGACCAGTTAAACTTGGTTCCTTTCTTTTGTAATGAGGTGATAGGGTAAGCTATCTTGGAAAACCCTTCTATAAACCTACAGTAATATCCGTTGATTCCCATGAACGACCCTATATCCACTACATCTTTAGGTACCGACCATTCCATAATGGCCTTTGTCTTTTCCAAGTCTATGGCAATGCCCTCTACTGAAATTACATGTCAAAGATATTGTATTTCTTTTTGATAGAAGTCACACTTGTCCAATTTGGCGTACAGTTTGTGCTTCCTCAATGTTTGCAGAACTATTCTTAAGTGTTCCTCATGTTCCTCCTCCCTCTTTGAATAGACCAGGATATCATCGATAAATACTACCACGAACTTGTCCAAGTACTGACTGAAAATACTGTTCATTAGGCACATAAACGTGGCTGGAGTGTTAGTGAGTTCGAAAGGTATGACTACGAAATTGTAGTGTCCATATGTTTTCCAATAAGCTGTTTTGTTTATGTCATCTTTTATCCGAACTTGATGATAACCGGATCGTAAATCCAATTTTGAAAAGATCTTGGCCCCTCCTACTTGATCAAACAGATCATTTATCCTTGGTAAGGGGTATTTATTATTAATATTCATTTTGTTCAATTGTCTATAATCGATACATAGTCTTAGAGTACCATCTTTCTTTTTCACAAAGAGGACTGGTGCTCCCCAAGGTGGGACACTCGGTCTGATATACTCTTTGTCCAACAATTCTTGTAATTGTGTTTTTAATTTTGTCAGTTCTGGTAGACTCATTTGGTACGACGCTTTTGAGATGGGGGCTAAACCGGGTAGTAGGTCTATGGAGAAGTTTGATTCCCTTCTGGGGGGGTAATTCTAGTATCTCATCCACAAACATGTCTCTGAAATCACATTGAACATCAAAGTCTACCAACTTTGGCTTATCTTCTTTTTATGCTAGATTCGTCACTTGCATGGCTTAAACTTGGCGTCCCTTTCTCATACATTTATTTAGTTTCATCGCTAAAATTTGTATGACTGGTACCAGTTTTAGTATACCTTGGGCTGTCCTGGTAATGCTAGAATCATCCTTATAGCTAAGTATCTTTGTATAACAATCTAATATTTCTTTGTGTCGTTCCAACCAATCCATCCCAACAATCATATCGTAAGATCCTAGTGGTAGGATGTCTAGATCGGTCCTTATAGTTTGACCATCTAAGATGAACTCAAAATATGAAATATAGTCAATTACTTTCCTTTTAGTACCTGTCGCTAGTTGCACAAGCCATGATTTTGCATGCTTCAGTCTCTTAAGTTTATTTGAATCTACTACCTTTAGAGTAATATAACTTAATGTTGCTCCGGGGTCAATTAAAATAGAAATTTGAGTGTCATGGATTTTACCTTTGATTTCTACCACCGAGGACTGGTGGTCAGCTTGTCGGCCATCAATGGTTGCATTTATCCGATGTAGGCTCCTTCCCACGTCTCCCACTGTCGAGGCTTCTTACAGATTATGCACGACAGTTCTATTTGTTGAAATCAAACGTGGATAGTTCCTCCTTAGATGAGGCTCTCCACATTCCCAACACTTTAGTGGCTCACGGGAGTTGTCCCCAAACTTCTTCATTCCCAGGTTTAACAGTTTACCACTGCTCAACGTATTCGAGTGGTTGAAGTGAGAATATTTTCTCGGGAAACATTTTATTGTATTCCGATGCAGAGTTGGCTGGTATCCCTTCCTCTGTTGGTTCATTTGATATTTCTTCTTATCCTTCCAGGCTTTGGGAAATTCCACCCGTTGCTTATACTGATCATAGAACATTCATACTTTCCTGAATACTTCACTCAAGGATTTGAGGTTCTCAAACTTGATCCTGTCCATGTAGGACTATGGTAAGTAGCTTAAGAATCGCTAGATTTTTACCTTATCCTCTCGAATGTATAGTACAAACCTTAACAGTTCCATAAATTTATTTATAAGGTCCTCCATCATCATCTATCTGAGTCGTAACTCATAAAATTCTTTCGTCTTCCTTTTATAAAAAATTTCATAAAGGTATTGTTTCTTGAAATACTTCTTAAAGTCATACCATTCCAACTCTTTCTCCTTTAGGACCTTGGACAATTTCAGATCTTGCTACCAAATACTGGCCTTCCCTTTCAGATTGTAGATGGCCATCCTGACCTTCATGTTACTGGAATAGTTATAGATTTGGAAGTACTTTTTGATGTCCAACAACCATGCCTTTTCTTATTCTCCTATCATGGACTCTCCATCAGAGATAACAGGTTTAATATTTTTAAATTCTCCTTCAAGGTGGTCTACTTGTTTTCTTTTTTTGTCTGTTTTAGTCCCATCTTCAGCTAGAGGCGTTCCTTCAGACAAACTGTCTCCTTTTTCTGTTTCTAGCCCAAAGTTCTTGGAGGCTCTGTTGCTGACTTCTTCATCGTTATTATTGTCTTTAGGGATTTTCTTGGTCACTATACTGTGCAACATGACTTTGTTTATCTCTTGTTATTCTTGTTGTAACTTCTTCAATTTTTCATTGTTGGCTTTAAAGATTTGTAGTTCAACAATTAGATTCCTCATTGTTTCCAACACTTCTATGGGTGATCTTCCATCACTGTTCTGCCTTGTATCCCCAAGAGGTATTTGATGTGGATTTTCTTCCATCCTATTTTTTGCATTGTCCTGAGCTGCCATACTTAATCACCAAAATAGAAAAAGATTTATGTTTGTAACCAAAAGATTTATTAGTTTTTATATAAAACAAGATAGATACTAAGCACTACAGTGGTCCTATTCAGGCCCAGTGTTGTAAATTTTGCTCTGATACCATATGTAATGAACCTCAAATTTATCATAAAAAAAAAAATTCTTTAATACATTATTTACCATTTATCTTCGTTTAGTCAACTCGTATGATGGGTACTTACATTTTTTTTTCTTTGCATAACCTTATAACATACTAGCTCAACACTTAAGAGAGGTTCCCATCTAATACAATTATTTTTTCTAACTCATATGTTACTATAAATACTTTAATACAATACCCATATTTACCTATACACTAGAATTCAAATTTTTGTTTCCTTGTTTAATAGAATCAGGCTATTTGGATTTTGCGCATAAGTTTGTATCCCTGAGAGTTAATTCTTGTACTCCTACCTAGTTGTTTCAACCTCAGAATTCAAATACTAGATATAATACGTACCAAGAAGAGGTTTAAGGATATTAAAGAAGATTTATGCGTGGTTTCAATGTGTTTTCTTTGATGGCTTCATTTTAGTTATGATACAATTCACCTCCACCATAACGAATTGAACCCTGACCAATTCCGCACCATTAACTAACCCTCCTCTTCCTGTTGGGGTAACAAAAAGATAACTTCAATGACAAAAGTTTACCGATCGAATAGTTTCACTGGACAGTCGTGGATTTACTGTGATTAACTTCAGTGTTAACGGAGATGGTTGTACGTGTCAAGAGGAGTTAAGGCTCTATCATGAAATTAATTGGGGTCCTCTTAAACATCAGTCCTAATGAATCTCCCTCCTGTTCTTCCCATTCCTGGTGTGCCAACATTTCCCTAGCACCTTGAATGTACCTCCTGTAATGTAAAGAGTGGTACTTGTCCCTCTTAGGTTTTGGTGGTCTCTCTTCTGCCCTTATGACTCCGAAGGAGAGGGTTCTATATTATGGATTCCTCCACAAGGAAAGCCTACCACTTCTGTGGGAAAACTTTGGTGAAGTCGACGACAACACCCAAATACCTGGTAAGTTTTTTTCAGGGAACTGTCGTATCTCAAGTTCAAAACAAAGTTCACTGTTTGGTTTATGCAAAGAAATACTTTACTTCCTGTAACCTTTACTATGAATTTAAAGGCCCTCTTTAATTCTGAGACTTATGTTCAGAGTCTACACGTTACTCCTTTCCATTTTGGTATCGACTCTATGATGCAGGAGCATCTCTCTATGCAGCCAACTAGCCAGCCAACCACGTCAGCGCGCACGCATTCAGAGTTGAAAGAGAGGCACAACCTCATTTGATTTTGAAATGAATGTAAATTTAATATGCTTAGGTTGTTTTCTAGGAAAGCCATGCCTTTGCGGAGGCTGTAGATAAGATAGGCATTTAAGAGGTGCAATGGCTGAGATCTAGATCCGATAGCAGACTAGATAGCCCATTGATCGTAATTGAATAGGGTAGGTGAACCTGGAGGGAAGCGTTGAGAGCCCTCAGGTAAAAGAGATTTTAGATCTCATTTTTTTGAGTAAGACGAGATAGATAAGGTTGTAAGAGAGAAGAGTCGAGGAGAACTCAGGAACACCATTTTAAAACTACAAGCATTTGCCATTTTTTATATAAACAGTAACAGTTTTTCCTGCATATGTTCTGTCTTATATGCATGTCTGTGGGTATTCATTATATTCTGTGATTGTGTGTTGTTATCATTCCATTACAGGGAGTGTGTCTGATTTCAGGTTGAGGGTCTTTGAGGTTTCATGTAAGGAGGGCATGATAGAGTGTTGCAGACTCTGAATATCAGTGCATGAGTTCACTTCTGAACTCTAAGGAGTCAGGCAAAGACGTGTTGAGGCATAGGACTGAAGTCAACCACTCAGGAAGAAGACCTGTGAGGTTACTGAACACCTCAGGAGGTAAGGCTGTGTATCTGAGGCACAATTGCAGACATGACTTAGTTGTGAGTTCTGTAGGAGCTCTGCCAAGCGGGCATTGAGCATACGCATGGGTTGCGTTGGAGAAGAACTCTGCTGTGAGTTCTTAAGGAGAAGCAGAATCACTAAAGATTCTGGGAGAGCTCTACCAGAGGGGAATTGAGTAGGTGCATAGGGGCACAGGAAGACAAAATTGCTGGAGTTTTCTGGGGAAGAGAAGATACTCCTCTAGGAGGGCATTGAGCAAGTGTACACATAAGCACATAAGAGAGGAAAGAGCTCTTTGAGTTCTGGAGCCGAAAGAAGTGTACATTGAGGGACTTTTGCTAGGCTACTAAACACCCAGAGAGGCTCTGTAAGAAGTTGTTTGAGCAGCAGGATAGCCAGGGAGGCACCAATTTCTCCGTCTGAGGGAGGATAAGGAAAAAAATCCCCCCATGGGGTCTAAGTACTTGTAGAAGCTCAGGATAGATAGCGCTTTGCGCGCGAGGACTTCGCAGGAGAGTGCAGGAGTCGGAAGAATCTTCAAGGATTTGAGAGGAGGTAAAATCTCAGGAAGGCCAGCATCATATACGCGCGATGAGACTCAACGTCGAGGAGTTCACAAAGAAAAGAATACAAGGCTGAGGCCTTGGGAAAAAATCTAAATTCCCTTAAGTCTAGGGAAGAAATCGCGCAAGCTCAGGAGGGGAAACAAGAGCCGTCCGATCGGGTAGAGAAAGAAGATCTGGACCGTTGGGTTTACGTTTTTAGGAGGAGTTCTAGAGGAAGGCACAAAAGGAAGACACCGACAGTCATCAGATATTACGAATAAATCCCGATAGCCATTATATCGGGAGGAGTTGCGCGGATTTTAACCTCTGGAGGAGGAGCGCACGAGGAGGATAAATCTGAGATGTTAGATCTAGGATCAGATCACCGACAACGGTCGGATCTTCAGGAGTTGCGTGGGAGTTAACCCCGTGAACAAGGGGAGAAGAGTCCTGACGAGCCATCGGGATATCAACTATCAGAGAATTGGAGTTCTCAAGGTCGAGGGAACCGGAGCATCGGAAGTTTCAAAATCCTGACAAGATCGGGGTCGTCCGTTGGAGGGACAGGCGGTAGTGATCGAGCACCATCAAGGAGAGCTAACAGGGAAGTCAACCCCTCGGTGTTTGGAGTCAATCGGGAATCGGGATATCGAAGATCCCGGGAGCGAGATTTTCATGCATTTCAGAATCGCGAAACGCGATTTTCTGACAGGGTTAAGGCCTGGAGTGGAGGACAAGTGTCGAAAGGCCAAGACTTACCGTGATTCGATGCCAGGTGGCATCGAAAATCAGAGAATCGAGATTTCCAAAGGTGTAAACCCTACGCATTTCACACTCGCGAAGTGCGAAACTCCGACGGGGAGTAGGCCATGGTCTCGTGGAACGGAAGGTCATATGAGGAAGGGGATAACCTAAAGGGGCTTGGAGCGGAGAGAGGCGCCATCGCGAATCGGGGTTCGAAGATTCATGGTGCCAACGAAACGCGACATCGCATATGCTGATTTCCTGATAGGGAAATCCCCGACAGGAACGAAGAAGTATCGACATTGAGACCCATCGGTTTTTGGGGTTTTGTATAGCACGAGGAACATTCCCACGAGGTTCGCAATAACGCGAAACCCGATTTCCCGATAAGAAAAAGGGGAGATTGTGGAGAGATTTCTGTGGGTATTAGAGGTCCCGATAAGGGATCGAAAGAACCTTGATGTTCTTTGGGCCGAGAGCATAAGAAGGTCCTAGTGGGAGAAGGCGTGCCTATGGAGTGCGGTCTGCGTCAAAGTGGTATCAGAGAGAGAACTTCACTTGTATACTACAGGTGAAGCGAGAAGGAAGAAGAAAGATAGAGTTGTTGAGGAATCTGTAATGATTGATTGCAGGTAGGAAGCAGTCCATAGACAGTCAACAAGACCGTGAGAGAATGAAGCTGGAACACTCAGGGATACAGAGTGATAGCAACAGATCTATCAGGGAGGCAGATAAACACAACAAGATGGCTACTGAACACCATAAGCATGTTGAACGGAAGAATCCAGAGCTGATGAGAACAACAGAAATGGATGAAGAGCTCGCTAACATAAAGCGAGAGATGGAGGATCTCAAATTGAAGATGTGACAGAGTAAAAAGAAGAGATGGGTATATGAATGGCCCATGAAGATGCCAAAGGTGA
This sequence comes from Picea engelmannii, assembly GCA_009831015.1. Taxonomy (NCBI): domain Eukaryota; kingdom Viridiplantae; phylum Streptophyta; class Pinopsida; order Pinales; family Pinaceae; genus Picea; species Picea engelmannii. Next base: position 17,207 of record ML797549.1, read on the forward strand.
AATGACCAGTCAGGGAGTTAATGGTCAAAGGAAAACAAAGGTTGTTAAAGAGATGCTTGAGGTATGCTGAAAACCTCAAGGCCATAGAAGAAAAGATGATTTGTCACTGTTGGCCAGAGACTAGAAAAGGTCTCGATGATTGGGTTGATGAAGAAGATAAATTAGGATCAACTGATGATCTCAAGGACTTCCCGGAGGGCAGAGAAGAAGAAATTTGACATTGCCAATTGGGCAATGAAAGGAGATCAGATGAGGATCTCATAGACTACCAGGTGGGCATTGGAAGGTTTCCAAATTGCCAGATGGGCAAGGAAACAGAGATGAGATCAGTTGAGGATCTCAAGGACTGCTAGGAGGGCGGAGAGGAAATTCCAGTTTGCCATGAGGGAAACGAGATGAGATTAGTTGAGGATCTCACAGACTGTCAGGAGGACAACAAGGGAATTTCACATTGCCAGCTGGGCAATGATGAGAGGAGATTTCTGAGGGATCTCGAAGACTTCTAGGAGGGAAGCAGAAGCATCGATGACTACCAGGAGGGTAGTGAAGACATCTCATATTGCTAGGTGAGCAGATATGAGAACGCGAGGCCATCTGAAGGTCTCATGAGCTCGATGGAGAGTTCAATTCAGCAGGGGTTGCTGATGAAGATGGGATCAGTTGATCTCATGGTTTTCCAGGGAAGCAGCAGAAGCATCCCATATTGGCAGGTGGGCAGGAATGAACAGGTGAATTTAGATTAGAAGATGCAGCTGACATAGGAAAAATATCAAAATGATATTCTGATGATTGGAGGAATTGAAATATTCCTACCATCTGCCTAGGAGGAGGCTGAAAATTTTGTTGTAGATGGCGCAACAGCAGAAGAAAAGTCACAGCTGGAGATGACAATCAAAAGGGAATTGGAGCAGACATTGGAGACTACCCAAGCAGAAGAAAGAGAAGAAAACGAGTGTTCTAAGGAACAACTCAATAGTTTCAGCCAGCGAACTGAAAAGTAGGAATTTGTAGCATTGGAGCTGACAACCGAAGGAGAACATGAAGAGAGTAAGAATTCCGAGGAATGGCTCAACCCATTCAGCATTGGAGCTGAAGAGACTGCAACAAGGGAGTTTGCAGAAGATGAAGAAGAAGAAGACGAGCATTATGAGGAATGGCTCGATATTTTCAGCCAGGAAACTGAAAAGAAGGCAACAGAGGAGGTTGCAGAAACAAAAGAGGAAGAAGAAGGCAACATTTTCTTTGTTGACCTATGGGATCAATTTGAAACCCTGGAGGAAAGGGTGAGAGTGCAGGGCAGGCACATCCAACAGATGAAGTTGGAAATAGATGAGGAAGGCATGGGAGATCATGATGATCTACCCAATGACCAAAATTTTTTGCAGCTGAGGAGACTGCAACAACAGAGCCAGCCATTGGAGAAGCTGGACCAAGAGATAGAGAATATCAGAAGGTTGATGTTGGGGTCAGCAAGAACTTCCGGCGAGGAGCAGGTGGGCAGAAGGGAATAAGTAGCAACAACAATGTAGTAGAAGCAACATCAACAATAGGATGGAGCGAATGAAAAGCTCTATTTATTTGTTTGGGATCCAGGAGAATTCCAATAGCTTAGAGGGGAAGCGCATGAGCAGGAGCTCATGATTTTTGCAGCTATGGAGTATGATGCAGGAGAATCTCTCTATGCAGCCAGCCGACCAGCCATCCACGTCAGCGCACACGCATTCAGAGATGAAAGAGAGGTGCAACCTCATTTGAATTTGAAATGAATGTAAATTTAATATGCTTAGGTTGTTGAGACAGGAAAGCCATGCCTTTGCATAGGCTGTAGATAAGATAGGCATTTAATAGGTGTAATGGATGAGATCTAGATCCGATAGAGGACTAGATAGCCCATTGATTGTAATTGAATAGGGTAGGTGAACCTGGAGGGAAGCGCTGAGAGCCCTCAGGTAAAAGAGATTTTAGATCTCATTTTTTTGAGTAAGATGAGATAGATGAGGTTGTAAGAGAGAAGAGTCGAGGAGAGCTCAGGAACACCATTGTAAAACTACAGGCATTTGCCATTTTTTATATAAACAGTAGCAGTTTTTCCTGCATATGTTCTGTATTATATGCATGTCTGTGGGTGTTCATTATATGCTGTGATTGTGTGTTGTTATCATGCCATTACAGGGAGTGTGTTTGATTTCAGGTTGAGGGTCTTTGAGGTTTCATGTCAGGAGGGAATGACAAAGTGTTGCAGACTCTGAATATCGGTGCATGAGTGCACTTCTGAACTCTGAGGAGTCAGGCAAAGATGTGCTGAGGCACAGGATTGAAGTCAACCACTCAGGAAGAAGACTTGTGAGGTTAATGAACACCTCAAGAGGTAAGGATGTGTATCTGAGGTACAATCATAGACAGGACTTAGTTATGAGTTTTGTAGGAGCTCTGCCAAGCGGGCATTGAGCATACGCACGGGTTGCGTTGGAGAAGAACTCTGTTGTGAGTTCTTAAGGAGAAGCAGAATCACTAAGGATTCTGGGAGAGCTCTGCCAGAGGAGCATTGAGCAGGTGCATAGGCACACAGGAAGATAGAATCGCTGGAGTGTTCTGGGGAAGAGAAGATACTCCACCAAGAGGGCGTTGAGAAAGTGTGTAGATAAGCACAGAAGAGAGGAAAGAACTCTTTGAGTTCTGGAGCTAAAAAAAGTGTCCACTGAGGGACTTTTGCTGGGTTGTTGAACACCTAGAGAGGCTCAACAAGAAGTTGTTTGAGCAACAGGATAGCCAGGGAGGCACCAGTTTCTCCGTCTGAGGTAGGAGAAGGATAAAAATCTCCCCGAGGGGTCTGAGTACTCATAGAAGCTCAGGAAAGATAGCGCTTTGCGCGCGAGGACTTCGCAGGAGAGTGTAGGAGTCGGAATAATCCTTAAGGATTCGAGAGGAGGTAAAATCTCAATAAGGCCAGCGTCGTATACGCACGTCGAGACTCAACATCGAGGAGTTCGCAAAGAAAAGAAGACAAGGCCGAGGCCCTGGGAAAAAATCTAAATTCCCTTAAGTCTAGGGAAGAAATCACGCAAGCTCAGGAGGGGCAATAGGAGCCGTCCGATCGGGCAGAGAAAGAAGATCTCGACCATTGGGTTTACGTGTTTAGGAGGATTTCTAGAGGAAGGGACAGAAGGAAGAGACCGACAGTCGTCAGATCTTATGAAGAAATCCCGATAGCCATTAGATCGGGAGGAGTTGCGTGGAGTTTAACCTCTGGAGGAGGAGCGCACGAGGAGGATAAATCTGAGATGTCATATCTGGGATCAGATCGTCGACAGTCGTCGGATCTACAGGAGTTGCGCTAGAGTTAACCCCGTGAACAAGGGGAGAAGCGTCTCGACGAGCCATCGGGATATCAGCTATTGAAGAATTGGAGTTCTCAAGGTCGAGGGAACCAAAGCATCGAAAGTTTTGAAATCTCGACGAGATCGGGGTCGTCCATTGGAGGGACGCGTGGCAGCGATCAAGCACCGTCAAGGAGAGACAACAGGGAAGTCAACCGCTCGGTGTTTGGGGTCAATTGGGAATCGGGATATCGGAGATCCCGGGAGAAAGAGTTTCGTGCATTTCAGAATCGTGAAATGCGATTTTCTGACAGGGTTAAGGCCTGGAGTGGAGGACAGGTGTCAGAAGGCCAAGCCTTACTGTGAGTCGACGTGAGGTGGCATGGAAAATCGAAGAATCAAGATTTCCAAAGGCATAAACCCTATGCATTTCACACTCGCAAAGTGAGAAACTCCGACGGGGAGAAGGTCGTGGTCTCGTGGAACGACAGGTCATATGTGGAAGGGGATAACCTGGAGGGGCTTGGAGCGGAGAGAGGTGCCATCGCGAATCGGGGTTTGGAGATTTGTGGTGCCAACGAAATGCGGCATCGCATATGCCGATTTCCTGATAGGGAAATCCTCGACAGGAATGAAGAAGTATCAGCATTGAGACCCATCGGTTTTTGGGGTTTTGTGTAGCACGAGGAACGTGCCCACGAGGTTCGCAATAAATCGAAACCTGATTTCTCGATAACGAAAAGGGGAGATTGTAGAGAGAGTTATGTGGGTATTGAGAGGTCCCAATAAGGGATCGGAAGAACCTTGAAGTTCTTCAGGCTGAGCGCATAAGAAGGTCCTGGTGGGAGCAGGCGTGCCTGTGGAGTGCGGTCTGCGTCACTCTAGAAGAGGTTTCTCGCTGTATCCAAGAGTCACTACTCCTTACCTCTGTGAGCCTGAAGTCATACCTCGTGTCCACTGTTTGTACCCCGTTTGTTTATTTCTGGTTCATTTCTCTTTGTTTACCCTGTGGCTCGTATTTGAAAGGATAAAGGAGAGAAAAATAGGGTCATGCTGGATTCTTAACATCTATGTTTCTCCTCTTCGACTAATGCATATTATTGGTGGTAAGGTGGTGGTTTACCTGGATTTTATCTCTTACTAAGTTAGGGTAATTTTCACGAGATCTTGTCTTGACTTTGTGTATGATGTGGTTCCTTATGTTCTTCATTTTTTGTTCATAAATGGTTTTAATAAAATATTTAACTCTTGAGTTCGCAATGCAATTTAATTTATCAAAGTAATTGTTTAATTCTGTATAAATGGGATTCTATGTATTAATGGTGGGACTTTGCCTGTTGCGAGGGTACCCACCAGAAGTTCTAGGGAATATCCTCCCCTCGGCAAGGGTCGATTACAAGACAAGGGCACGACAACTTGAGGGTGTGGTGTTTCGGCCCTTAAGCTAAGTATTCCAGAATAACTATGGTTATCAATTTTCCCTTTCGATTCTATATTTACAGCCCTACTCTATACTTTACTAATGTTTTCTCTGATGGCCAAATTCAGGTATGCCCACTTCACAGTGCAGGTACCTAGCCTCTACTCGTTGTGACAAAGGTAATCGAGTTTCGAAATGTGGCTCTCAACTTGCTTCTTAATTGAAAGCATGGAGGGCATGATTTTGTTCATAGCTTTCTGTTGTTAAAAGTAACATTACTCATGCTTCGATTTCCTGTGCCAGATGTCTAAGGGTTAAATCCCATTTGTTTTTCTTTTTTGTTAAATTTCCATTTAAGGAGATATATATAGTCGAGCATGATGTAGGGAAATGATAGATATGCTAATCATAGAAATTGGCAAAACCAGATCTAAGTTTACGATTGGAAAAACTTTTAAATATGTTAAGCTTAGTAATGGAGGAATATTATTTTTCTATTTGGAAATAGCTTATCCTCGACGTTCTGTACGTTACTTCTGTAACTTAAAGTATTCAGAAATATTTAAAATAGTTATAATAGCCATCATTTCTTGACTTTATTAATGTTTGTATGATTAATCTCTTGTTAATGCAATTCTTATTTGGAATTTACCCCAACGTGGATCATTCAAAGGCAGGGTCTCGCATCTCCAAGTTTCTGCGTATTGTAGATTCTTATCTTTCGAACGGTTGCATCTTCAGAATAGATTGCAACTCTGTAATTTCTTAAAATAGATTTCTGTAAAATGCGAAGAAAACCTAATAGATATCCTAAATGGTAATGCTACAACCATAAAAATATTGGTTTCTCTCTGCACACATCATATGTAAGATGTGTCATACGTTGATAATCTATCAGTGAAATCATTTATTCTCTTTTCTGTAGTATGATCCTAGCATGAATATCTCGTTAAGTTTAGAGTAGTATTGATCCTTTGATTGTGTTCATTCCCATATGCTTCATTATTCTAGTTCTATCCAAGTTCAACTATATATGTGATTCTGTTTAGGAATTAAAATTGCAGAATGAAATATATATGTGTGTAATAGATTTGCTCGTTCATTGATACATATTCGATTCTGCTTAAGGTTTTAATTTCAAGAAACATTTCCATATTTAAATCCTACATTCTAATCACTGAATTCTATGAGGATATCATATATTTTATATTTACGTATAGGTTCTAAATCCATAGTAGAGGTTACTAGGCAATGATTCCAGAATTGATATGTAAACTATTTGATCGTAAAGTGGACTATATATTTCATGAAATCGAATAGCCTTTGTCTAGGCTATTGAATGCATACCAAATTTAAGGATTCCACTCTATCAATAACCAATTCATCTCATAGAGGTATAAACACTGAAATTTAGATACAGTAAATGATTTACAACAATTATATGATCATTAAAACAAATACTAGAAACCATTTTAGTTCAGATTTGACATGCACAGTACATTAGATATAAAATCATTCATACATATAAGGATTAGAGTGGCATATATGAACTAAACTCATGGAAAAACAAAAGGAACAACCACGTTCCTCCCAATCGTAGAACTGAGCAACCAAGACCACTTGCACGGTTCACCCCCTAGCCTGACCATGAGTCCATGAAGGAGAACCTGGAAATCCCTCTTCAACAATGTCCTTCAATTCAGTAACTCCATTTTGCCTCACACTCATTTAGTGTTCATAACAGCAAGGAAAAAAATCAATAGTCTCTTTCCCAGCATACTTGGCAGTATCCTGCCTCCTCACATATGCTTATTTATTAATTGCCTAGGTATTTTTTCCCTCCCTTGGGAATTTCACAGTTTCCTAAATCCCTAACTTTCAGCGGCTCCCAATGGACAAATCACTAATTTTCCACTTGTAAAAATCAGCCTAGGGGTAGTTCCAACATGTTCCCCACTCATGGAGTTATGGTCAACTACTTTTAACATGGTTGTTCCATTTGTCCTCCTTCAGTCAATATAAAATATTCTATTTTTAAACAAGTGTCATTGTCAAATAGTTAGTTGGGTCAAATCAAATCTCTTCCCAACGGTCATAATAATTTATTACAAATAACAAATTCGGAATTGCGATAAATGGAAAAAAAATTTCGAATTCGAATTTACTAAAAATATAATAAATTTCCAGAAATTTAAATTTCCAAGAATCTTTTATTTTGGGGGATGTCACAACTGGTATAAGAGCGAAAGGTAACTCACGGGTAAAGAGGGTTCCTGGTTTGAGTGGGAGCAATGGAAGAAGATAGAAAATTTAAGGTCAAGAAATTTAACTGCCAAACTTACCAGTTATCGAAGATACAAATGGAAGACTTTATAATTCAAAAGGATCTTTTCCTACCATCGAGCAGAAAAGAAAAGTAGTCGATGAGTATGAAGGATGAAGAATGGGATATTCTTGACATAAACATGTTGGGAAAGATAGGATTGTGCCTGGTAGTGTCAGTGGATTTCAATATTTCAAAAGAAACAACAGAGGATTTGATGAAGGCATTGGATAAACTATATGAAAAACCCTCATGCTCCAATAAGGTATTTCTAATGAAACGATTATTTAATATGAAGATGTCAGAAGGTGGTCATGTTTCTGACCATTTAAATGAATTTAATACGGTTACTAATCAATTAAGTTCTGTAAAAAAAGGATATTGATGATGAGATTAGGGATTTTTTAATCTTTTTCTCATTTCTATAAAGTTGGAACAGCTTGGCCATGGTTATAAGTAACTATGTCTCTGGTTCAAACACTCTAAAATTTGATGATGTTGTTGGTGATATCCTTAGCGAGGAAATGTGACGGAAAAGCATAGGTGAGACATCAGGTAAGTAATTCTATATAGAGATGACACTATTAGTGAAATTAAAAAATGATGAGCCTGTTACAACTTACGTGGACATTATTCACGTTAACTAGTTGCTTGAGCAGAGGCCATATAAAAATATTGAATCCATTTATGTCATCAATTGGTTGCGAGACTTCCATAGAGAACATGACGTCAGGAGAAGATGTGCATATACAGACTTCTCCAAAACCACTTTTCGCATCGAATGTGGAATGTCGCACGTCTATCATCATTGTCGTCACCATGCCTTTCAGCAAAAAGAAAAAATCCATCTCGGAAATGACACCACCATAGGGTCCGAAACCTTATCATTTTTGTTTGTATACCATAATACGAATATGCATACTATTTGTTATTATTAATAATAATATGTATTTTTTTTCAATTTTTTTATGTCGTAGTCTAAATGTTCTACAAAACGATTATTTTCCGTTGATATTTTTCGAGCACATTTTCCTAAAATTCGACAAGAAATTGTTAGATCCGTAGATTTGAAATATTATTTCTATATAATATCAATGCCCCAAGGGTTTTTCAGCATGTTGAATCCATTTGTGCATTCATAAATGAATTTTTAACAACAAAAATATATTGATTTCATGCAAACTTATATCGCCAGATTCCGGAAAAAAATACCATTTCGTAGAATAGTTAGACAAAGTCTTTTTAAGCTTATTTTGTTATTTTAAAGGTTAGTTATTTTATTGTTTTTTTAAATGAAATGATAATTTTTAAATTAATAATCTGCAAAAATTCTATTTTGCACGAGTGCTATTGGAAGTTTCACCTAAATTTGTATTAATTTGGGAAGGACAACATTATATAATAAAATAGTATTTTGGATTACATGTATCGAGGTATTGATACATTCCAGTTTAGCTTTACTCATACAAGAACAATTATAATATTGAAATTACTAATTAAAGTTATGTTAGTAATTACAAGAATATATTTTACACAATATTGAAACTTTAATATCCATAAAGATTCAAGTAGAAAATTAGAAACAAAACACATATATAAAATTTTAACAACTTTTTAAAATTAAACTTTACATATATTAACTTGAAACATCTTTGTAAATTTGAACCATTGTTCTTGTTTTTATTGGAAAAAAGCTAAATAATGGACTAGAGTTATTGCCATGGACAGGCCATCAATTCATATCCACCCATACATACATCTATTAAAAGATTTTCATATCCAAAACTATAAAGTGAGTATTATCAAGGGTTTTTAATTAAATAATTTTTAAAATAATATTTACTTGTAGTTTAGCGTGTTTTTCACAGTGATATTTTGAATAAATATAATAAAAATATTTTTAATAAATTAAGTGTTTATAACAATGAAATGCAAATATTTACATTTTAATTTAATAATATAAAAAATGGGTACTATTAATACCAAAAACTGAATTTCAATTTAATGGTTTCTATACTCGAAACTGTTTCCAAGCTCTCATTTCCTTGAAGTTGAAGCTACTCAAAACACTCCCAAGTTCCCAAAATTGTTCCCGACCAATTGGATATGTTTAGTACCATTTCCCAATCTTCCAAAAATGTGAGAACAATTAGAACGAGTTTTGAATATGCCAGGAGGAGTTGTTGGACATGTAATCCTTAGGATTACGTTATTGTAACAGTAGTGTAAATATGAAGAATCATAGGTGATAGGAAGAGTAATCTGCTAAGGAAGACCAATTGTCATTTATTGTTGTATTTATTAACCTATCATGCTAATGAAAACATCATCGATGTGGAGTTATATTTTCTGTCATCCCTGGACTTATATTTTCTGTCATCCCTGGACTAACAGTGGTATCAGAGCCATGCTAACTCCATGAATTAGTCTCTTGGCGTTTCCTCTCCCTGAGAAAATATAAAATGCCTCTACTCATTTTCTTTTCTTTGTTCCCTCTGCACTTTGGTTTTATTCTTTGCAGTTATTACTCAAGGTAAACCCTAATTTTCATTATACATCTCTGTAAAACCTATCACATTGCACCACATTGATAACCACGTTCATGTATTGATGGTTCGTTTCTGGGATAGTCCTTCATGACCAGAGAATAGGTTTTGGAGGATGGTCTAAGCTATATTAGAGGCTAAACCTTAACCCTGAATCTAGCTTGTTCCATCATGGTTTGATTCACATTTTAGTAAATTTTCAATTGGTGTGTTGTCGCAAGAGTTGACTCTAGGCTATAATAGAGCCAAGCCTTAGCACATTTTGAATGAAATAATATTTTGTTGAATGGTCAGTCATATGAGGCTTCTAGAACTAGGTCCGAAACAATCCTTTTAATAATTTATAAATCATAAACGAAAAAAGCATGACCTTGTTTGCCTAATTTAATTAAATTAAGGAAGATGGATAGAAGATAGGGGATGAAGAGGACTGAAGAAAAGAGTTAGGTATCTAATTTCAATATGTCTAATCTTTATTTCAACAGAAAAATGAAAAACAACTTCAAAACAACAACCATGCATATATATAACTTGCAATATAGGCATAAACAGTCAAGCTACAGGTCTTGTTTTGCTCACAGCATAAACAGAGGAAAAACTTAACCTAATAGGCTTCCCAACAAATGACTACAACAAAGGTATTACTGAATTAGAGCCATTACAAGTTGAATATAAAAAATAAGGAAGAAAGAATGAATGTAAATCTTGAGAAAACGATACAAGAAAATACATAATTACATAGTGACGAGGTATAGAATCTCTTAGCTTCTGTTCTATATTTGCTGAAAGAAATGGAATTACAAAACCAGACCCCAAGAGGCTATCAGGCTATTCCCCCTTCCTGATTCCCAAAAAATGTTATTTAAATCACCAATACAATATTAACTATTAACTCGTTACATTACACAATATTTTTGACATAAAATCCTATCAATAATCTAAAAGAAATCTTGATTTGTTGCGAGAAATATGGAAATGATTTGAATATTGATTACTTGCCAGAAAATCTAGAAATGATTCACCTTACTGGAATTCTGTAGCTGCCAGGTGCTCTGTCACCTTCTTAAAACTGATGCTAAACTTCACCGTATGTCATATTTTCTTGAGGAAATATGAATATAGTTATATTTTATCCTCGAGGAATAAGTTTGACCATTATTGCAATCATTCAAATTAATAGCTTTGACAAGTGGCATATCTGGTTCATGGATGGTCTCTTTGTATGATCAGCTTTAATGCAGAGTCTCACCGCCTCACAAACTGTTTGGAGATCACTGTAACGAAAATTCCCGAGTGAAGGATCATCCAAGGCCACTCAATAATTTCTTCCAAATCCAAAAATTCGTTGTCGTTTGCTGGGAAAAAATGCCTGAAATTCCCTACTGTAAAAACAATAAATTTCCCCGAATCCAGATTGTAGCTTCATAACCTCCTACACACACTTGCAACACAAATGATCACTGTGGGCACATCTTGAAAATTGTATGCACAAAGCCAATCCTTTTACACCCATGCATGAATACTCAAAAGCTCAACTTCTACGTTTTTCTTTGACAGATGGAACTCTACCCATCGACGTTGATACATATGATTGGAACCCTGACTTTGGTGTTAAACATATTGTAACATCAATAGTCTGACTGTACACTGCCCGCTGTACTGGACAGTTGTACTTTCTATTTTTGTCTTGCTTGAGCATATTTATCTCGTCCATCTCCTATTACATTGTAATCTCTTCTTCATACATCTGAATATACTATTCTATTCTTTTCTCTCTACATTTCCTGCTTCACAATTTATCATGGTATCAGAGCTTCAGTAGTAAGCCTCTTCACATAGTCTGGAGAGCCACACAATCCTCACAGAGTAGAGATTACACACATCTTGAGAGCACGCGATGCAGAATTTTCACAAGGTTTGGAAAGTTATCTGTAATACTCTCTAAAGATTGTTGTAAGAAACTCACGCGAGGTTGCAGAGCGTACTACGCTCGAAAGAACGAGGAAACATAGACCGAGAGAGAAGAAACCCTAAATATTCTTGTAATCTTTTCAAGACTCATCAAAGATTGATGAAGAAGAGCCAGAGGAGGCAAGAAATTTTAAAAGAAATCGAAAATTTTTCCCAAATCTGTTAAAGATTGAACTAGTAAACAAAGAACTCGTGAATTTATTTCAAATCTTTGAATGATTCACCAATCTTTTCTTCCGTAGGAGAAAATTTCGTCAAATTCGGGAAATATGGTGTCAAACATGCATGGAATAGCCATTGCGGCCATAAGAGTCCTCTTGTGAACAGATCCGAGGCGGGAAACCAGTCCAGAAGGGATGAGGAGAGAGCGGAAAAGGAAAAAGCATTTCAGTCGTTTGATCCTGCATAGAGGCCCATCAGTCATTAGATCAACAAGAAGGTGCACGACATTTAGTTGTTTGAAGCGCCAAGGAGAATTTTTGACTTGTAAAGTCACGAAGTCCTGACATCATCTGGATCGTCCATTAAGAGACAAATGGCAAGATCCTATTCCATTGAAAAATCGGGAATCAGGAGTTGGACGAGCAAAGGTTATTTGCACTCCAAAACTCCGATACAGGAAATCCTGAGAAGATCTCAGTCGTCCATCTCAGAGGATAGGTGGTAGCAGATCAACACATCGTCACATCGACATTTCAGAGTTCGGGGTTTTCAAAGACCATTGCAATAGGACTTCGCAACTTGTGAAATCGTGATACACGATATAGCGATAACATCTCAGTCGTCCATTTGTCTAGACACGTGGCGAACATCGTAGCGCCCGTCGGCATTTCGACATTCGGGGTTTCAAGTTGACAGAGACATTGTGTCAACGGAGCATCGCAAGTCGCGATATCCTGAGGAGGAATCAAGACTGTCCATCTCTCCCGGACGCGTGGCATAAATATGGGGACTCGGGAAAGGTTTCGACAAGGAAAGGGCCATCGACATATCAGGATTCGGCAAATCGTGAATCCTGAGGACAAGGATCTCGTGCACTTCGAAACCGTGAAGTCTGAAATCCCGACAGGAGGAAAGCTACATTTGTGGGGCCCAACTGACATCATCTCGTCAAACGAGTCAATTGGCGCATCGAAATTTCGCGGATCATGGAGACGATATGTCTGGGACATATCAAACCATGAAATCATGAGGAGAGAGCATGACCGTCCATCTGCTGGGACGCGTGGCAGAGATCAGAGGAATCGATAAATCTCCTGAAAGGAACGTGCCATCGGTAAATCGGAGATCGGGGAATCGAGGAGACAAAAGAGCTCGATATCAAAACTCATGAAATCCCGATTCGTGATATCCCGATAAGATCTGTACTGTAAGATCAAAGGAAGATCTGGATCGTTGAAAAGTCAAAGGAAAATTTTCGCGTTTCGACATTTTGAAAGGCAAAACCGGGAAAAGCCCGTAGCGCTTTAAAAGAAAGACGTGTGGTCACATTGCAAGGAGACCAAGGGCCAATTCATGCCCGATAATCTCCCATCGGCCATCGAAAAATCGACGTTTCACCGATCGGAGGTAAATACAAAATTTTCCTCTGTACTTATGCAATTTTTTAAAAAAATTCAAAAAGCATGGTGTCGTCTAGCAATCTAGGACCAACACAGGGTCCGATTCTTCTTGGTAAGAATTATGAATTTTGGTCTCTTCGAATGAGGTTGTTCTTGCAAGCAAAAGAGTGTTGGGAACCAGTGGATCTTGAATATGTGGAATCGGATCCAACCGCCCTCACTGCCATGACAAATGCATAGAGAATTGCTCAGGCAACTCTAAGGACCAAAGAAAACAAAGCGAAATTATAGATTTAGAATTTTGTAGATGATTCGATTTTCTCGAAGATCACATGCACTGGTACTTTCCAAACAAGCCTGGGATATTCTTAAATCGTCTTACCAAGGAAATGAGAGGGTCAAAACAGTTAAACTACAGACCTTGTGGAAACAATTCGAGACTCTAAGGATGACAAAGTCCGAAACAGTGGATCAGTTCATGACCAGAGTCATGGGAATCGTGAACCAGATCAGATTGATTGGTGAAACCATCACTGATCAACGAATTGTTGAGAAAATTCTCAGAAGTCTACCCAAGAAATTTGAAATGGTTGTAACAACAATCCTTGAATCCAAGGATCTGTCAAGATTTTCAACAGATGAATTAATTGGTTCTCTGGTGACACATGAGACCAGACTGCATATTACAGATGAGTCAATCTCAAATGCATTCAAAACTCAATTCTCCTTCAGTAGAGGGAGAGGCAGAGGAAGAAGAAGAGGTTACCAAGGAAGAGGGAGCAATCAAAATAACTCTCATTCCACTAGAGGTAACAGACAACAACATCAGAATCAAAATTTCCAAGGTCAAAGACAACAGGAACGAAATCAACATTAGAATTTCTAGCCTCAAAGAGGCAGAGGGAGAAGGTCAAATGACAAAAGAATCATACAATGTTATTACTGCAACAAGTATGGGCACTATGAATCTGAATGCAGGAAGAAGCAGGCAGATCATCTCTCAAGCAGAGCCCATGTGTCAAATCATACAGGAGGCACCTCAAGAGGTATGTTTCTCTCATGCCACAAAACTGAACAACAACCTAAAGATCTCTGGTTGCTGGACAGTGGATGCAGCAATCACATGACAGGTAACAAAGAATTACTTTCATGCCTTGATTCTTCAATCTCATATGATANTTCTGGAATGATTCAGAAAATCAACAAGTGGATAGTCAAAATCCATTGCTGCCAAGTTCTGAAAACACAGAAAATTCAGAACAACAAGTACCTCAAACTTCTCTTCCAAGACTACAGGTACAAGGACAACCAGATAACTCACAAGATAACTCAACTTCCAACAGAGAATCATTCTCTGAACCACAGAATCAGAGAACTCGAAGTTTGAGAGAAATCGATCAACAGTTGGATGACTTTGAGCAACATAATCTTTTTGCTTTAATGTCATGCCAACTTACATCCTTTAAGGAAGCAACTAAGGAGCCACATTGGGTTCAAGCCATGAACCAAGAAATTGACTCCATTGAGAAGAACAAGACATGGGATCTTGTTGATCTGCCAACTCACAAAAAGAGCATTGGTGTCAAGTGGGTTTACAAAACTAAAGTCAATGAAAAATGGCAGATTGAAAAACACAAGGCAAGACTTGTTGCCAAAGGCTTCTCACAACAACTAGGTACTGATTATGGTGAAACTTTTTCTCCAGTAGCAAGATTAGACACTGTAAGGACTTTATTGGCCATAGCAGCACAACACAAATGGAAAGTATACCAAATGGATGTCAAGTCAACATTCCTAAATGGTTTTTTAGAAGAAGAAGTTTATGTCAATCAACCACCTAGATTTGAAGTCCAGGAGCACCCAAACAAAGTGTATCGATTGAAGAAAGCCTTGTATGGCTTAAAGCAAGCTCCAAGAGCTTGGTACAACAAAATTTACACTTACTTGATCCAAAGTGGTTTCAGCAGAAGCCAAAATGAGCCAACACTTTATACCAAAATAGATCAACACGATAAATTCTAATTGTATGTTTATATGTTGATGACATGATCTACACAAGAAATCTAGAACTAACAGATTTCAAACATACCATGCAATCTGAGTTTGAGATGACAAATCTTGGCACAATGAAATATTTTTTAGGGATTGAGGTTAATCAATCAGCCAAAGGCATTTTTGTCTTTCAACAAAAGTATGCAGCAGACATTCTCAAAAGATTTCGCATGGAAGGATGCAATCCAGCGGAAACCCCTATACCATTAGGCACAAAATTAAGCAAGAATGATGAAGGTCCCATAGTGGATTCTACTTTATACAAAAGTTTAGTAGGCAGTTTGTTGTATCTTACAGCAACTAGGCCTAACATCATGTATGCATCTAGCCTTGTTTCCAGATTCATGGAATCACCCAAGGATTCACTCTGGAAAATGGAAAAACGAATTTTTAGATATGTAGCAGGAACACTACATTTTGGCTTATGGTACACTAAATCTGATTGTAATCAACTTTCTGGTTACACAGATAGTGATTTTGCAGGCAGTCTAGATGACAAAAAGAGCATATCTGGACATGTTTTTCAACTAGGCACGAACTTCATCTCATGGGCATCAAAGAAGCAGCCCATTGTTTCAATATCTTCTGCAGAGGCATAGTATGTCACTGTTACCTCAGCTTCTTGTCAAGATGTATGGCTGAGAAGATTATTGAGAGATATGTCACATACAGAAAATGATCCAACTCCTATATTCTGTGACAATACTTCAGCGATTGTTTTATCTAAAAACCATGTGTTTCACAAAAGAGCAAACACATTGACACTCGTTTTCATTTCATACGCGAGCTAGTCAATAATGGGGATATTGCACTACAATTTTGTGGTTCTCGAGATCAACTTGCTGATATCTTTACAAAGCCACTAGGAAAGTCAGTTTTTTATTTTCAAAGACAACACTTAGGCATAATTAGTGCTGGAGGGAGTGTTAAACATATTGTAACCTCAACAATCTGACTGGACAGTTGTACTTTCTATTTTTGTCTTGCTTGAGCATATTTAGCTCAGCCATCTCCCATTTCATTGTAATCTCTTTTTCATACATTTGAATATACTGTTCTATTCTTTTCTCTCTGCATTTCCTGTTTCACAATCATTTGAGCCTTCGGGCTTCAGGAGAAAGGAGGAGTAGAAAATGAAATTCCTCTAGTGGTCAAAACTCCAGAAGTGGAGCGTGGTTAAACTTTGTGCAGGTTGGAAGGCCCGAAGTACCCGACACACGTTAATCTAGCGATGATGTGAATGGTCGGGTGATATTTAATAATTTTTTCCGGAATCTCAGGTTCTGAAAAGTGTATCGTGGAATCAGCCATGTTTGCATAGGTAGTCGATCTAGCCGATTCCGATTCTTTTCAACGATGAATGTTCTCAACGATGAATGTTCGTCAAGAAATCCATAAGAACAACATGGTTGCGTTGCTGATAGGCCACAACATCCAAATATACCATTTGGAAGAGTATGGCATTGAAACAAATGAGGAAAAACCTAAACGCAAATGAAAAACCGACAACAGGTTTGCTAAATGCGTCAAGCATACGAAATCACCGCTCTCTTTTCGCCGTTCACATGCGGCCTCATAGAGAGTATCAGAAGATTTGTCGACTGTTCCATACAGATAATCATAGATTTGCATGAAAAGATTGAAGTTGGTGTGAACTTGACAATTATGAAGAGAGTGAAATGAGGCTGTGTACATGAAGTATTTCAAAAGAGGAAAATTCTTAAATGCCCTCTTGGGGAGAAGCTAGAAGTTGCAGTGGCCCATATTATTCATTAAATCGAACCATAAATGATATCCAAACATAACACCAATGGAAACATTATTGGTGATATCTAGAGCTAGTTGAGACATAGAGAATATTTTTGCATACAAGATATGTTCTGCAAACGGATGCACCACATATGTAATTGGTTTCGTTACAAAAGAAGAGTGGTGATACGAATGGTACAGGCTATACAGAAAATGATGATGCAGTTCCCTACGTGCCCAGTAATATATGAAATCGACTGGCCCGTCGTGCACCAAAATTGTCACAATAAGACTTTTCGTATTCCACAGACAGATATTGGAAGCTTTTGGAATGAAGACATGACCTAGGAAAAGCAACAAGGCATAAAAGAGAATACAGTCATCCATGTAATTGGTTCCCTGTGAAGACTGGAATTTGGAGGCGTTCACTCCTCAAAACAAACACCTTTGTGTTTTTTGGCAGTCGATTTTATGGCTTTGACGGTTTGGCTCGAGCTCTGGCAGGTCGGTGATGACTGTGGTTTTTGGTGCATAAAGAATGAGCTTCCTTTTGCTAATTCTGGAAATGACACCTTTTTTACTCGACGTTGTTGATGCTTGGACAGATGGTGCATTTGCATTATATTTTAAAAACAATGGGAATTATCGCATATGCAACAACATAATTGACTTTGAATTGTTTATATATATCAGTGTGAATAGAAGATATCGACGCGTAGTGCACCCCTTTTGAGCCCCTTTCGTGAGGTCCTCCTCCATGTGACTTAATGAGTGGCGCTTGGGCGATCAGTCTCAGCTCTTTGATTAGAGATTGGGCCCGTGGGGTAATTGGCCGAATAATTTTGTAGGAAAACGATTTGGTGGTGACGGGTTTGGATAAACCTTTTTATTTTCAGTTTCATTTTTTTACCAAACTTTTAAAACAGTAATAAAAGATTTTTTTAAATCATATAATTTTTTTTTAAAACAATGTAATATATATAGAACTGTAGCTTGGTTTAACATAAAAAGGCCATATGACATTTTAAGACCCTATTCAAAGATTGAGGAGTTGCGGAAAAAGAAAGATGGGAGGGCCTCAGAAAATATGATGCTAAATCTTTGAGATTTTGACCAGTTACGACGTAAAGATCTGAGATTTTGACAAATGGTGGAGATCAGAAAAAGTGGTGAAAGCTTTAGAGGTTTGCTGCGGCATAAAATCTTATGCTTGACGATAGAAGGATGAAAATCTAGCGCAACCGACATAAATTTTGGCAAGGGACACAAAGTTTAGAAATTTCAATATTTGTTCCAACATGGTGAACACAAGGGATACCTAGCAAAGTTTTCTTTTAAGGAATGGGTTTATTCCTTCACAAATTGATCCCAATTCCCATTTACCTCAGGGTATTGAAGAACCTGTCTTTCCAAATATTTCGACTCACTCTCTTCAAGATTTCCGAGTTGAGGTTCAAATCTCAAAAGACTCTTTCTTTTCGACTAGTGATCTGACCAAGTTCCCTCCTCTAACTGAAATGACTTCTAAAAGACTTGAATTTATTCCAAAGAGATATTTGGAAGAAATCCTTAGTCGTTTGAGGTGCAGGTCACCAAACTTCCATGGTCATTCACAGCCTCAGAATTTAGTGGTTAATAACAAAATTAAAAGAAAGGGGAAACAAATTAAACAGGATGCTCGTGACATGGATTTTAAAAATAAAAGGAGTGGCTGGATTTTGTTGAAAATGACAAGAAACAAATGTCAAAATCAGGGCAAACCCATTCCGACATTAGTAATAGAAGAAACAAATTATGTCGAAGATGTAAGCCTGGATTCCACTAGAGATGGTTCACCACAATATGATTTTGTTTCGAGTCTCCCTATGTTTATTAGGGAACGTTAAGGATTTACAGGGATCTAGTATGATTTGAAAATGATGATAGCACAGGGGAAACCTCTAAACTCAGACCACAAGCATTCTCTACCAGATCTAGAACATGTATATTGTGAGGACCACTTCACACGGATTCAAATATATTATCAGGACATCCCATACTTACAAGCATGTCTTAACCAGGTGTTGGCTCGAAATAGATATTTGGAAAGAGAAAATTGGGATTTGAGAGTTGATCTGCAACAAACTCCTCCTCGGGCGAACAAGAGATCCAAGAAATCCAAGGACATCATTCTTAAACACTCAACTAATGTCAATGTTTTTATGAATTCGGAAATGCACGATTCCTCTTTTTGGAATGTTTGAATTGGTAAACAAATTCTTAGTTGCTTTTAATGATTTGATTGGTTTGTTAGAAAATAATTTATTTTCATGTTTTTTTAGACTAGCTACATAATCGTAGATTTTGTAGCTTATCTAGAATTAGTTTATGAGATTTTCTTCTAATTAAATTTTATTTTTATTCTTTTCAGGTCTTAAGAAGGAACGGATTTCAAGCATTGTTGGAACAATGAATTATCATGAGATGATTCTAGTTTGCAAATTGTTTCTTTTTTCAAACAGTATAGAAAATAGTTTTACTGGTGTAACTACTCTTGCAAAGTTACCATGAGACTGTTGTTACAAACCTAAATTAAGGATTTGACTTGGAAAAACTTTATTTTTGAAGATCTATCTCCATCTTTTGGATATGAGACACAAATCAATGGCATGTTTAAATACTCATACTTTCTTAGATATTGGACATGAGGAAATTTTTTGGAACTTGGACTACAACTAAATTATGATTTTGAAATATAGGATCATACTTAACTATGGCTTTCGACGTGTGAGTTAAGAAGTTTCATTTACATCAGAATATCAGAAAGTTATGGTCTATGTTTTGATTGTCTTAAAAAGTGATTGATTATATGTTGTTTTAAACTAGCTTCAGTTTGTTATGACTCCATATGATTAATCGATGTTATCTGTATATCAAATGCATTCCATTTTAATGGCTTTGGAACCCAAAATCATTTTAGTTTCAGGTGTGGTTATATTTTGATGTAGATGTTAAATTGTATTGAATTTCTCCATACAATCTAAGTTTGCATAGATCTAGTCAATCAATATGAATTTTTTTTGTTGATGTAAATGATCATGAATGATTCACCTAAGATTAATTATTGTATGTCATGTAATATTAAGGATATTATAATCACCATTGTGGAGTTAATTTGATTTGATGTTATTGTGATCTTGAAAATGACACAATCTACTTGCATCAAATTTATCTTAGCAGACAGGTTGCAGGGATAACATGGTATAGGAAGACATAAAAATGTTTATTTTCTTTTAGCACTGGCCAGATATAGGTTAGTTCTTTTAATTTCCTTTTACTATTTTCTTATTGAATGTAGATGCATCATTCAAGGTTATAACTTTGATTATCTAAATCATATCTCAATCGATTGCATTCAATTCGTTTTTCATTTTCGAATTTTAGTATTTGTGTTTGTGAAAGTAGATTAATAAATAGATTTTGATTCCATTTATTATTATTTAAGATTTTTTCTCTTCATACGAACTTGCTTTCAAAGTTTTCAATAAATCTTGCAATTTTGTATATAATAATGTATATAATGTACATAAGTATATGATAGTAGTTAGTTAGGTTAGATATTTTATTTAGATTTAGGCCAACGGAGCCATAAAACCTATCAGGGTAAGCTACATTAAACGACTTGGGTTATTTAGACAACCCCGGACAGGGATTTCCCTTCCATTTGACAAGTGATAAATATCGCCTGTCAAAATTATGGAAGATAGAAATGGAAGACTATATATATCAAAAGGATATTTTCCTACCATCGAGTAGAAAAGGAAAGTAGATAGAGAGTATGAAGGATGAATAATGGGATATTCTTGAAAGAAAGACACTGGGAACGATACGGTTGTGCATGGTAGTGTCAGTGAATTTCAATATTTCAAAAGAAAGAACAAAGGATCTGATGAAGGCATTGGCTAAACTATATTAAAAACCTTCGGGCTCCAATAAGGTATTTCTAATGAAACAATTATTTAATATGAGGATGTTTGAAGGTGGGTATGTTTCCAACCATTTAAATGAATTTAATATGGTTACTAATCAACTAAGTTATGTAAAAGCGGACTTTGATGATTAGGTTAGGGATTTTCTAATCTTTTGGTCATTGCTATAAAGTTGGAACAACTTGGTCATGGTTGTAAGTAACTCTATCTCTGGTTCAAACACTCTAAAATTTCATGATGTTGTTGGTGTTATCCTTAGCGAGGAAATGTGACGAAAAAGAACAGGTGAGACATTAGGTAATGCATTGACTTTGTAGAACAAGGGAAGGAAAAAGGATAGAAGAAAGAGCTGAGGGAACTATGAGAATTCTAGGAAGGAAAAATCCAAATCCAGACTAGGAATGATAGAGTGCTCGAATTGTGGGAAGAAAGAACATGCAATGAAAGACTGCAAATATCCAAAGAAACAAAGAGATGGAAAATGGGAAAATAATTAGGAAGAAAATGTAACATGTGATGTGTTACAATATGCTTTGATTATTTCTTTAGACAATATTACTGATTATTGGGTAGTATATTCAGGGGCTTCATTTCATGCCACACCGCATAGGAAATATTTCCAGGATTATGTTCAAGGTGATTTTGGATAGGTTTATTTGGGTGATGATGAACCATGTGAAATTGTTGGAATGGGTAAGGTACAAATAAAGCAAAAGAATGGAAACAAGTGGTTACTAAAAGAGGTGAGACATATACCATATCTGAGAAGAAATCTAATTTCAATAGGACAGTTGGAAAGTGAACATTGTATATCAACATTTACAAATAAAGCGTGGAAGGTCACTAAAGGATCACTGATAATGGAAAAAGGAGAGAATGTAGGTACATTGTATTTATGTACTGGTAGTAATGACTCTTCAATATCTTTCGCTTCTACATGTGTGGATACAACACTGTGGCATCATAGGCTTGGACACATGAGTGAGAAGGGTATGCATATACTTCACAAAATGAATTTGTTTCCAAATCTTAAACAAGTTGATTTAGATTTCTGTGAACACTGTGTTTATGGAAACAAAAGAGAGTCATATTTCTTAGGGTTGGAAAGGACAAAAAGAGTGAAACGTTAGAGCTTGTGCATACATATGTATGGGGACCACCTCAGGTATCATCTCTTGGTGGCTCTCATTATTATGTTACTTTTATTGATGATGAAACTAAAAAAACTTTGGTTTATTGCATTTGACAAAAATATGATGTTTTTGACACTTTTAAGAAATTGAAATCTTTGGTTGAGAATGAGACAGTAAAAATGTTGAAGTGTCTCATATTAGACAATGGAGGTGAATATTGCAGCAAGGAGTTTGATAATTACTGTTCATACCATGGGATTCGTAGAGAAAATACAGTTCGAGGAACACCATAAGAAAATGATGTGTCAGAAAGGATGAACAGGAAAATCATGGAATGTGAAAGAAGTATGAGATTTCCTGTTGGGTTTCACTTAAAGTTCTAGGAAGATGTTGTAGATACTGTTATTTACTTAATAAACAGAGGGCCTTCAAGCTCCTTGGATCGTAGCATTCCAAAGGAGGCATGGACATGTAAAAAGGAAAAATACTCATTTCTAAAGATTTTTGATCGTGAATCGTTTATCCATATTGTTAAAGAAAATAGAACAAAGTTTGAGGGAAAATCTAAGAAGTGTACCTTTATTGGATATAGTGTTAATGATTTTGGTTATCGCTTATGGAATTATGAAAATCATAAAATCATTCGGAGTAGAGATGTGGTATTCAACGAAAAGGTCATGTAGAAAGATCAATTGTAAGGAAAAGAACAGAAAAATGAAAACACATAATACACAGTGCTTGATGAAATCAAAGAACATGAAATTCCAAAGGTAACAAAAAGTCAAAAAGTACAACAACATGAGTAGTAGACACCTCAAACTCCTGCAAGTTTTGTTAGAAGACCTACCAGGTTAAGTAGATTGCCTGAACGATACTCTCCTTCATTGTATTATTTATTGTTGACTGACTCTGATGAACCAGAAGGTTATGAAGAGGCAAAGCAAGTAGACACTAAAAGGAAGTGGGAGAAAGGCATGAAAGCGGAAATGGATTCTTTGGTAAATAAATAGACTTGGCACTTGGTTGTAGGAAAAATAACATTGTAGATTAAATGGGTTTACAGGTTGAAGGAAGAAGATGGAAGAAAAAAACGATACAAATGTAGACTTGTTGTAAAGGATTTTGCACAAAAGAAATTTACAGATTTTGATGAAATATTTTCTCTTGTTGTTAAAATGACTTCAATCAAGACTATTTTAAGTCTTGTGGTAGTAGAAGATTTGCATCTTGAACCGTTAGATGTAAAAACAATTTTTCTCCATGGGGATTTGGAGGAAGATATTTATATGCAACAGTCATCGGGGTATGAGCTCAAAGTGAAGTAAAATTCGGTATGCAAGTTAAAGAAGAGATTGTATGGACTAAAGCAAGCTCCAAGGTAGTGGTATTTGAAGTTTGAAAATTTTATGACAGAACAAGGTTATAGTTGATGTCATTTTGATCATTGTGTTTATTTTAAGAGGATAGAAAATGGAAGATATATTATATTTCTATTATATGTAGATGGAATGCTTGTTGTAGTGTGTAACATGTAGGATATAAATGTGCTAAAATATAAATTAGCTAATTCATTTTTGATGAAATATTTGGGTGTTGAAAAGAAAATCCTTGGTATGAGAAAACAAGAGACAAGAAAAATCACAATTTGATATTTTCTCGGGGTTAGTACATAGAGAAGGTGTTGCAGAGGTTTAGAATGAAGAATGAAAAACTAGTTAGTACACCTTTGGCTATCCATTTCAAATTAACAAAGGAAATGTGTACCAGGACACAAGAACATATAGAATACATGTCCAAGGTCCCTTATTCATCAACAATTGACAACTTGATGTATGTTATGGTGTGCACAAAACCAAATATTGCACATGCGGTGGGATTTGTGGGAAGGTATATGAACAATCCAAGTAAAGAACATTAGGGGGAAGTAAAATGGATTCTCATGTATTTTAGAGGTACTTCTACTCATGCATTATGTTTTGGAGGTTCAAACATGATTCTACAGGGACATGTTGATTCAGATATGGAAGGTGATAAAGATAGAAGGAGAAGCACAACACGACATGTTTTTATTGTAGGTGGGACAATATAAAGTTGGATTTCAAAAATGAAAAAGGTTGTTTCAATTTCAACAACAAAATAAAAGTATGTTATTGCTACAAAGGATAGTGAAGAGATGATTTGGTTACAGAGGTTTATGGAGGAATTGAGAAATAAGCACGAGAACAATAGGTTGTAGTGTGACAACCAGAGTGTCATTAGTCTTGCAAAGAAATCAACATTTCATTCTAAGACTAAGTATATACAACTCATGTACCATTTCATACGATCCATTTTGGAAGATAGACAATTAAAGTTGGAAAAGATACATACTAGCTAAAATCTTGCAGACATGTTAACAAAGGTAGTAACCAGGGAGAAACTTAGTTCCTTCTCAATTTTAGTTGTCCTTCAAGAATAAATGTGAAGATGAGAAAATTGTCAAGTCCAAGGTGGATTATAGTCTAACTAGTACAACATCGACAAATTTGTTATGATCAGTCTCCAAGTGAGAGATTGTTGGTTGTGGAGCCTGCTTGTCTTCCTGATTCAAAGGTCTTGTTTCATCTGTGGGTGGATCCCATTTCCTGATGAGGGGGTGTGGGGGGGATTTCCCCCCATGTCTCTAACTAGGGGGGTCCAAGGGGAGGCAACAAGAAATTTTGGATCCCCCCCCCTTGCAGTGTTTCGAGGGAAATGCCCCTCATAAGAAGGTTTTGAGAAAATTTCCTTGTAAAATATTGTAATTTCGTAGTCAATCTCAATCGTTCATTATAAGGTCGCATATATGATGGTAATTTATGTTAGGTATTTTTTCCCTAGAAGGAAACACTTTTTTATGTATGAGGGAATTGTATTGTGGTTGTGTATGTGAGTGATTATTATATTATGAGAGAGGATATTGTGAGAGAAAGAAGAGGAAGTTACAACAGGTATGATGTAGGTTGTATCCTTTCATTTGATAGATAATAATAAATAAAGGACTTGAAAATTTATCTGGCGGACGCAGCCCACACTGGGTGAAACACATATATTTGTGTCTCTGTTGTATTTCATATCTTCTATTTTTTTATTTCCACATTTGTTTTATTTTATTTCTTCACGATATTGTTTTTATAACATCTCCACCAAGTGATATGAGGATTCGATTCATTCCAAATACAACTGCACATCATTTGTTCCATTGGTGACCTCATTCTCATACTCATTCTCTGGTAATTCATTCAATTCCTACACATATTCTATTCTCAGACCAAACTTTGGTGTCACACAAAACCCTCCACTACCTCGACAAAAAAATTCTCTCTTGAAAATAGAGAGTTCCTTATGTGGAGAATTTTTGAGAAAACGTTGTAGTATGTATTGAGTTTTGATGGTTTTGTGGCCCTATGAGAGGCCTTGACACTGTGAAGGCATATGCATTGTGGAGTGTTGATAGGTATAAGGATCAGAAGGCACGAGAATGGAACTGCTACCCTCATGTTGGATGATTGGGAAATGGAGAAGATTTCTTTGCATAGGTATGGCCTAACATTGGATATACTCTTGGTGAAATATATGGTATATCTCGACCTAGTATAGATGGTGCAAGGAATACAAACATTTAAAGGCAAGAGATGAGTTGTGTGTCAATATCAAAACATTTCCTGGTTGTATTATTGATGCTGCAAACTATGTGACTTATGGCGATGAGTGATTGCATTCACTAGTCGAGATCTCTCTTGGTTCACTGCATATTTTCATTGATGCACTCTTATTGTATTCTTGGTGTAGTAGCAAGGAAATTTTTATTTTATTGGTGCAACTTCATTATATTTTCATTTGCTAACCTGTGCATAAAGACAAAAGGCAATGCAATATCTTCTATCAACAAGTGCATCTTCCTATGGGGCTTCCATTACTCCAGTCCCTAGAAAACATAAAGGAAATAAGAGAAGATACATAAAGATGACGCTCAAAGGTAGGGGGGTTGGTGTTGATTAAGTTTGGTTGTCATTGATGTCAACCCTTGAAGGAAGTTGGAGAACCTAGGTTTGGGTAATGGACCCAAGTTTGTTTGATGGATAATGGTATGAGTTTTGATATATTTGTAGATAATACTATTCTATATGGATAGTATATGTCATGCCATTTCCAGTGGTATGTGGAACATCGCATAACTCCTCAAAGTTAGAGATTTATCGCCATGTGAAGTTGGAGAACCCTCACGAGTCATCTAGAAGCCACAAAATGTCAAAGTAGTCAAACTGGTTTAAGATATTTTCAGAACGTAAATAATAAAGTGAAGTGATGAGTGTACTATAATTCAAAGTGAATACAAAATAAATTATTTAAATAATATATTTAATGGAGAAATTACAACGTTGACAAGTGGTTAGAAGTGGGTTAGCCCTAAAATAAGGAAAGTGGTTTATGATGGTTAGAAGGTAACCCCTTGAGGTAAAGTGAAGTGATGAGTATACTATAAGAAAAAAGTGAATACAAAAATAAATTATTTAAATGATAAATTTAGTGGATAAATTACTAATTGGACAAGTGGTTAGAAGTTCGTTAACCCTAAAATAAGGAAAGTGGGTTAAGATGATTAAAAGGTAACCCCTTCAGGAAGCTACATGAAAGTATAAATAAGAGGCAAGGCTCTCTCATTTTATATTACACTTTAGCATATTGAATATCTATAGGTGACTGAGGTAACCAAAGGATATCTAAGCCTAATTTCAAAGAGAAGGTGAAGTAAATAAGGCCAGAATTCAAGGGAGGATAAATTATTTTGGTGATTCTTTCTAAGGTATGTTATTTACAAGCCATCTCACCATTTTCACAATAACCTCTTTTCTAGAATGATTCAAACCATGAAATTGATAGGCCATTGAGAAAACATATCCAAGTAGTTGTGGTATGAATTTTAGCTTATGGGTTGTTGTATGTTTGGAGTTACACTCCGTGGAAAATAGGGTTTGTGTCTAGTCCTGAAACTAGTCTAAAACAAGTGTTTCGGGTAAAAAAGTGATAATTTATTCATAATAGATCCAAATTAAGTAAGACCAAATGTGTTGGTTAGAGTACAATCTATAGTATTCTTTGTAAAAAGTTTCGATCCACACAACAAATATTCTATGCGGGGCATGCTCTACAAGTTCACTCTCTAGAATAAGCCATAATTCAACAAGGTATGCCATTTTTTATATAACTCCTTTTCTAAGAGGTTCCAAGTAGTGACACCCGGAGGAATTGCAAAAACAAACTGAAGAACATTGTGTACTATTTTCACATATTTATTCATTATAGGTACATAGTTATGATTATTTCAAGTTAGGGTTGTTGACTGATCCAAAACTAGTCATGTGAAACTAAAGAAAAATTTGATGAAAATGCTAGTCTCTTGTTGTTAAAGCTAAGGAAGTTTTGCAAGTATGTGATCATATACACCAGGTGTATTACAGAGTTACAAATCAGATTTGGATGATGAAATTAATGAGGGATTTTGGTTGAGATACATGTTGGGTACATGGTTGAGACAAGTAGATGATGAGTTGGCACATACATGAGGTGTATAGTTGATTATGTTGGCACATATTGATGATTCATAGTTGATGAGTAGTTGATACATGATTGGTACATACTTGGTACATGGTTGGATGCACTTTTTTATGGTACATGTTGATTACAGGTTGTTTGGTACAGGTTGGTTCATGGTTGATGCACTTGTTTATGGTACATGTTGATTACATGTTGAGGTATAGGTTGATGCTTGGTTGATGCATGGTTCAGGT
>ML797549.1:46339-105114 GCA_009831015.1 Picea engelmannii
CCCCCCTCTCATTAATCCAACGATTTGTATCAGAGTAGGTTCCTTCAGAAAACAGTTTAACCATTGAAAGGTAGATCATGGAGAGCAACAACTTGTATAAAAATGGAATACCACAGTTTGATGGACATAAGTATGCATTTTGGAGCATAGGGATGAAGACATATATACAAGAATAGAGATTTGAAATTTGGCAATCAATTGTAGATGGATAAACAGTACCATCAGTTACGCCAACAAGTGACAAAGCAGTGAAAATCGGTCAGAATAATTCCAAAGCCACAAATGCACTTTTGAATGGCCTTGGTGAAATGGTATTCACCAATGTTGCACATTGTAAATCCGCTAAAGATATTTGGGACAAACTTTGAAATATTTATGAAGGAAATTCAAAATTCAAAGAAGCAAAGCTTCAAACTTACAGAGGTCAGTTCGAACAACTAAAGATGAAGGAAGATACAGGGAATTTCGACACAACCAAAATCATTCTCAATCTCCAGTTCCACTTATATTTTCCTTCTCTGCCCAAATAAGTGGAGAATTTCATTCTCCTTCTCTCTATCTTCCCAAAGTAAGACATCATATCACAAGCATGACCCATACCATCGTTTACCAGTTCTCTCACGTCCGTGTGAATCTATTTCTATGGAATTTTAAAGTTTTCTACCTACCAATCTACACAAACACGATTATGTTTGGGTGGTCATGTGTCATTTTTCTAATATGGCTCTCTTTATCCCTTGTCATAAGACTACCTATGTTGCTCAGAAAAGAGACCTCTTCTTCCATCATATTTGGGCCCAATTTGGATTTCCTTGTAGCATTGTTTTTGAGAGAGACTCTCATTCTCTTAGTACCTTTTGGTGTACTCTCTGGTCTTTACTAGGTTTCCAACTTCATTTTTCCACCGCCTTTCACCCCCATACCAATGGACAAAAAAGAGTTGTCAATCATACTCTGATACACTCCCTTCACATTTAGTTGATAAACAAAATAGTGGGACTCATATATTCATATTATTTAACACAATTACGATAGGGCTATGCACTCCTCCTTTGATTTCTCTCCCTTCAAATATTTTTTGGGCTTTCATCGCCTTGCACCCTCAAATATGCCCTGTATTCTCACCCATTTTGGATTTGCACATCGACAACATGAACAACAATCAATGAAATGTTTTATCCATAATTTAACTCGGTACCATACTTGGGTAGTAGCTACCTTGTAAGCATCACAAGACTGTGTGAAAGAGACGCATTATAAGAAACACGCATTGTTTTTCTTTCAACTAGGAGATTGTGTGTGGATCTTAATGGATAAGAATCAATTCAAAGGTCACCATTGTAAGGTGAACCCATTGAGGTATGTACCATACACCATTCTCGAATGCATTGGAGAGAATGAATATCTCCTAGACATTCCATCACAGCTCGACATCCACAACGTGTTGAATGTGAACAACCTCAAGCTGTTTAAACCTGCTCTCCTGGAAGAAGTAATCACAGTTCATCATCCACTAGATAATATTCCATATCTTTAGCCTCCATTATTGCCTGATCAAATTCTTGACTCCAAGTCCATAACCACATGCCAACAATAGTATCTTTCACATATGGTGGGTAGAAAGGGACACAATTCATCTCAAGCCAAATGAATTTCTGCAGAGACATTGCAGCGCAAATTCTCTCATTTGTTGGAAAAAGAAGGGATGCTTCCATATCTAAATAGGGAGGAATTGGGCCACTAGACAAGGCACACCCATTCCTTGTCCACTCATGAGGAGGATGGTGCTCCATAATAATTTTTTAGTAAGTTGATTCTCCTTCAACAATTTCTATTATAAACAACTTCACTTTAGCAATTTCTATTGTAAAACAACTTCACTTCAACATTTTCTATTGTAAACAACTAATAATGAGAAGGAAAAAGCAGTTTTTCTTATGAAATATGGTCCTCCCTCATTCAATAGAATTGATGGTCATGGTCTAATCCATTTTTCTCTCTTATTATTTTATCCTCTATTTTCGCTATTTCCTCTATTCTTATCTCTAGTATGGATAATGCATGGGATTTTTTGGTTGAGTTTCAAATATACATGAAGATCACTCACCTTCTTTCCATTCCCTATTTTCCAAACAATCCACAACCCTACTAAATGGATGGCTATTGTCAACATTTTCCAAATGATGGAACCACTGGATGGCTTGATATGAGACCTAAAATAGTTATCGAGAGACATACCATTTAAATACTTAGACTTCAATATTGTTCCCCATAGTGAAAAATCATGAACGAACCACCACAAACTCCCGGATGCTAGAGAGAGAATAAACACGTAGACATTCTTTAATGCCAATCCCCCCATTTTCTTAGGGAAAGATAATCTACTCCATTGGAACAATGAAAAGCCTCATGTTAGCTTCAGCCCAACTCAATTATCAAAGGATATTCCATCATGGTTCTTAGGAATAAGTGTAAGGAATGTCAAACTTAATGATCCCAATACCTTCCCTGAAGCCTGAGATTCTCTAAGGGCCTTGAGAAGATCATTCTTTATGGGGTCATAAAAAACAACAAAGAATTCAATTGTAATCCCATTGAGGCCCATACTTTTCTCTTTCTGCATACACGAGGGAAACCAATACTTCATCTTTAGATACATCCTCTTTCATCATCTTATTCATTTCATGAGTGAATTTTGGGGTAAATTTGGATAGAACTTCCAAAATATTTAGTATCAAACATCCTTTATTTTCTTTGTATAGATTCTGAAAGAAACATACTCCCTCTTAATCTATGTCTTTGAATGAATGAAAACTATTTCCATATTCCCCTTTGATCTCCCATATGATGTTTAGTGTTTTCTTGTAATTAGCAAAGTGATGAAATAATTTTGTGTTATTGTCCCCCTCTTTCAGCCAAGGGCACGACTCCTAGGTACCACCTAGTTTCCTCCTTTTTTAGAATGGAGTGATGATTTTCCTCTAGGTCATGAAGCCTTGCCCAATCAACCTCTGAAAAACTAGATGCAATTTTTTCCATGAAATCCTCGATGTTAGTCTCAATCTCCTTTAAAGAGGGATACTTGTTGTGCCTATACTATTTCCTCCATTGGTTCATCACCTACTTTGAACGAGAACTATTTTCTACCATCTCTTACATGAACATACCATTTGACATCGTAGATAAAGGAATCCAGGAGTTTGTGATCATCCTCAAGGATTATTCTCGTGACCAAAAGGGATTAAAATTTAATGGGGCAGGAAGCTTTGCACTACCTGTAGCCATTTGAAAGAGAATTGGGGGATGGTCAAAAATGCCACTGGAAGAGACTCTTGACTTGAAAAGGTACATGCATGATAACAACTCTTTTGAAATCATAAATTGGTCTAGCCTTTTGGAAATTTCCACCTCATTGGATCAAAAGTTCCTCCACATAGGGGTTATAATTGAAAATGCAGAAAACATTATTCACATATGATAATTAACAATCACACAGATAAAAAACACATGGATTTCACATGGTTCACCCAAACATTGGGCTACGTCCACCAAGCATAGGCATCAATTGTCTTATTATTCAGATCATGGAGATTACATCAAACTTGCAAGTTCTCACTCAGTCTCTCTCTCTTTGCCTCTTCAGGCTTACATGTATTTATATACATTTACAAGAAACTCATTATTAAATGCAATCCCTATCCATATTCTAACTTGGTCTATTTGGTTGTAATCAACGCAGAATAATAGGATCCAAATCCATAATTGGAGGAATTCATTGTCACCAAATCCCAACAATCTCCACCTTGACAACAATTAACCTGATACCTTGCTCCTTCCTATTGTTCATCACCTTTTCTGCAAGCCAAGAGAAGCCAAGCACCACTGCAACTTCTCTAATAAAATGGGTTTCATGATCTAGCTTGTGTGACTTGCACGAGTTTGGATTTCCTAAAGAGTCACTCCACGTCCAACGTGTCTTCCACAACTGTGTTGTGAGACATATTTAGTGATAGATCTCCTTCTATCCAAGACACCTATAAAATATACATTACAATTATCACATACCATCTCAGTGTAACCATTATAGATGACATTTGTTCTTCTCAAACACTGAAGCACCCATTTCACTACAACACCTGAATTTGTCACGTATCTAACAACATCATTAGCATGTAAAACATTTGGTCTTAACCATTTCATCACATATAACAAACCTCCTATTGAACTTACACGACATAACATTTTCTTCTTTATAGACATGCCCTATGCTTGAAGAACACTTATAATGGAAAGCAAGAGGGATAAAAACTGGTTTTACAATGTTCATATTGAACTCCAACATTATTTGTATACTTCCATGCCCATAATTTGTTCTTCTTCTCCTTGATCCCTCATCTGAATTGTCCTGTCCACCTGTGTCATTTTCTTACTGATTTTATCCATGCTTTAGCTTGCATCGAGCATATCGTCAACAAATAACATCAATATTATGAATGTACTATAAACTGTATAGTCATTCCTACCCTTTGAAAAATTCTAACTCACTATGAAGGATTCAAACCTCTTGTACATATGCCTCAGTACCAATAGGCCATACAATGAATTATCTAGCATGCAAACAAATTTATTGTTGCGATCTTGAATCAACCCTTTTGGTTGTTACATATATACTATATCTTTGGCAATGATGACCTTGTGAGAGGTAGGATCCCACACACGACATCCCTTTATACCACCATCATAACTTGCAGAGATATAAAACAAGCAGGAATTCAGAAGCAAAGATTTTAAGTCTAGAAAGGATTTACCACTTACCAATACCTCCAATTCTTTCTTGCTCTTATGAATTTGATGCTTCTGCCAGAAAAAAGAAGATACATATGTCACTTCAGATGCCACTTCAATACTCCCTTCCAACTTAAAAAGGTTATCAACCTTTGTTGTCGTCATCACTACTAAACTACCTTTCGACAATGTGAGTGCTCCACCTTGACCTATATACTTATATCCACAAGAATCCAACACTCCCAATGAAATAAAATTTGATTTAAGCTCAGGTACATATCTAACATCCATTAATTCCCTAACAATAGCATCGAACATCCTGATTCTAATACTTCCAACCCCAATAGTTTTAGAGGGAATGCCATTTCCCATAAACACTACACCCTCATCAACAAGTTTGTTAGAAATGAACCAATTTCTATGTGAGCACATGTGGTGGGAGGCATCTGAATCTAACTACCAATCTTCTTGATATTGTAAATTACTAGAAATATATAAAACTTGATCAGTCATACCTGAATTTGTTATAGCCAAATTTGCTTCCTTCAGAGAGTTTTCCTCATATTCCTTTCTCTTCCAACAATCTTTCTTGAGATGTCCTGTTTTTCCACAGTACCAACATTTTTCTTTACCCTTTCTATGTTTTGAATTAGATCGAGAAGAAATTCTCTCATTCTTCTCTTTAGTTCGACCTTTGACCAACATCACCTCTAAAGTTGAGGTTTCTTGACTAGATTTTCTCCTCATCTCCTCAACCAACAAAGCTACCACAACAGAGTCATAATCTAAAACATATATTGAGATAAAGTTAATAGAGTTGACTAGATTATCCCAAGACTCAGGAAACAAACACAATAGTGTAATAGCCTTATCTTCATCTTCGAATTTAACTTCCATACTATTCAATTGAACTATAAGGGTATTGAAGGTATTTAAATGGTCAAAAACTTTTGTACCTTCTTTCAACCGCAAACTGTACAACTGTCTCTTCAAGTAGATCAGGCTCGTCAAGTATTTTGTCATATATAGACTTTCTAACTTGCTCCATAAGCCCGATGTTGTATCCTCTCCTACAATATTAAACATAACATCATCTGCCAGACATAAACGAATGGTACTAAGAGATTTTGCATCCAGATCTTCCCATTCCTCATCCGTCATGGATGTTCGTTTCTTTGACTTGCATTCCAATGTTTTTTGCAACCCTTGTTGCACCAGTAAATACCACATCTTGAGTTTCCATAGCTGAAAGTTGCTTTTACCGCTGAACTTTTCAACTTCAAACTTCGAACTCTGCATCTTAGCCATTAGCACAAAAAATCTCCTAATGCCCAAATCACTGCTTATAATAACCAAGACCCCCTTTTTAAACAATAATGTGGTGGAATAATGATAAAATATTCACAAGGTTTTAATAAAAAAGGGTTAATTCAAAAAACCTTTTAATAATATGAAAAAGGTTTAACAAAAATCTTAAAAAAAAAAAATCACTTTTACTTTAACTCCTCCACCTTATGCAATTCTTTTAAAACAGAATATTTTGAGCTTAATTAAAAACACCATGTCATACACTCCTTCACCTTTTATTATTCAATACCTTAAACCTTTTCAGAAAAGAAACCATACCATAAATTTGTTTCACTCCGTAAAGAAACATGTGAATTAATTTAAGAGGAGTCGCCACACCTCACGCTACCACTGGAGTGAGGAGTCGCCACACATCATGCTACCACTGGAGTGTGGCGATCTTAAAGAGTCTCTGCATTGTACCACACAGCTGGACTGTGGTGATTCTAGGTTTTCAAATGCACATAAAGTTTGACTAGTATGACATCGCACCCTTCCAGAGGATGGACCTACAGTGATGTGGAGATCGATGCACCTCACACAGATTTCACTCCTACAGCTCCTCCGAGAATTGACACACCTCTAACCAATGTTGATACCCCTTGTTAGGATTGAAAATGTGGAAAACACAATTAACATATGATAATTAACAATCACACAGATAGGAAACATAGGGATTTCATGTGGTTCACCCAAACGTTGGGCCATGTCCACCAAGCATAGGCATCGATTGTCTTATTATTCAAATCATGGAGATTATAGAATACTTGCAAGTTCTCACTCTGTCTCTCTCTCTCTTTGCCTCTATGGGCTTACATGTATTTATAAACATTTACAAGAAATTGATTATTAAATGCAATCCCTATCCATATTCTAACTTGGTTTATTTGGTTGTAACCAATGTAGAAYAATAGGATCCAAATCCATAATTGGAGGAATTYGTTGTCACCAAATCCCAACAACAAGGAKAAGTTTAACTCGCTCCATATCCACCAACTTATGCCTCTCAAACAAATGACGTGAGAAATTCCACTTGGGGGTCTGTGCGAGCGTTGAATACCAATCTTTCCCTCATTGATAATTTTAAGTTTAAATCCCCTCCAAGTAGAGTGAACTGATCATCAAATACTTTTGGTATTGAAAGGTCGTTCCAATAAGACAATGATTTGACATAAGGGCCATAAATATTGACAATGACTATGCCATTACCCGAGGAAGGATCCTCCAACCGCAAAGAAATATAAGCATTAAGTAATGTAGCATGCATTTCTTTGAAGGAATCTCTTCAACATGTAAGAAGACCTTTGAACTTCCCACCTACATCAATAGTGTGAAAAGAGCAACAGTGCGAAAAGAGCAAGACTTTAGCAAGGATTCAAAGAAGGATTTTTCTATATCCCCATTCACCATGGTTTCTTTTATAAGGATAACATGAGGTATATGGCTTGGAATGAGCTATTTGAGGCAGATTTGTTTACACCCCTCTCCCCGCCTGCACCCCTCTAGCATTGAAGGAGAGAACCTTCATGACAGAACCTTTTGGAGGGATTTATCCAAAAGGATCACCTACAATAATCTTGTTTATGAAAACAATAGTTGGGAGGAAGTTCCTTCATAGAAATAACTTGGAATTCAATATCTATCATAAGCTCAATTAGAAAATTGTAAATCAACGTACCTTTGTCTTTGGGATTAAAAAAACTCCTCTTTAACACTCTTGTCACTTTGATTATGTTATATGGATGCAAATTTTAGGGTTACAATATATCAAGAGAATCCCAGAGAAAGATAAAACAGATCCAAAATAATTTTATAACTTATAATGTCAAAATTACGAGAAATACACCCTATCCTATAGTCATAGAAGCAATCTTTTCCCCCATTTAGAGAATTTCTATGATTAGATACCTAGCATATAAGAATGACATAAACAATATAGATGACAAGAGGCTCTTTAAAATTTCTTCAAACTCTAGACAAAACCACTAGTGGATCAAGAGGGGATTCCATAAAGATGCCAAATGTTGGATAAATAACTGGGGAATACAAGATGAAGCCATCATGCAGAAGAATACTGATAACACTACATATATTGTCACTTCTAAATTTAAGGAGACTATGTGGAGTGATAAAGATTTAGTGGATAAAAGGAAATTAAGATACTACAAGGAGGTGGTCAAGCCTAATTTAGAATATAAAAAATACATCTTAGTTTTAAGAAGTGCAAAGAATAAGAACAATCTCTGAGTAGCTTCATAGTGAAACTAGGTGTTGAACAAATCCCAAACATCGTGCGATGAAAGACTCTTCATCACTAAGAGGGTAGAAGATGGAAAGCAATTCATCTTAGATTTCAGTTCCTATACTCATATTAGATCCCAATTTAAAATTATTTTCCACAGCACAAACCTTCCTAACCTCCTAAGTCATCAAAACTATAGTAATCTTGAAAAACTTATCTCAATGTTTCTTTATCCTAAAATACAATTTTAAAGAAATTAAAATAATCTCTTACCTTTTTAAGGTTCAATAGATCAATTGATTCTAGTGAATATATATATATATATATATATATATATATATATATATATATATATATATATTTCATATATTATATACATATACATTAATATTTTTTTTATAAAATAAAAAATGATAATTTAATATTTTAAATTTATTACTTAGAAGAAAATACACATTGAAATAAAATTTTTAACTTTATGCAAAAGATAATAAGCAAAAATCACTTATAATATCTATAAAAATTAATAAATAAAATAAACTACAAATTAAACCTTTATAATTTTAATTAAATTACATAACTACTCTATTAAATATTAAATGCATTTTCCATTCCATTTATAATGTAAATTGAATGACTCAATTTTTTATCTAGCAAACAATAACCATTTCACAATCAAAGAATTTAATACTTTATATGTTGAGATATTATATATTATTTTATTTGAAGATGTTTTAGATCAGACAATGTATATCTCACCATATAGAAGATTAAGTGCTTTACTGCAGGGTTCATATTAATAGTTTTATTATTTAACTAAAATCAAAACTAAATTTTTATATATTTTAATTTAATAACATAGTACATCTTGCATTTATTATGTAAATTTGATTCATCTATATAAAATAATTTTTTTTTTTTTGAGTAAACCATTAATTTTGAGAAGTTCATCAAATTTATTGAATTTTAAAAGAATGCATATATTCCCTTTAAGATGTGAAAAGAATAATTCAGCTTTTAACCTTGTTCCCTTTAAGATGTGAAATGAATAATTCAGCTTTTAACCTGGTTCCTAAATGCAGAGGAAGTGTTAACCAAAAACATATACTGTCATATTATAAAATTGTTTACTCTGAAAAAAATACTTTTCTGACTAAGGTTTTGCATTGTAATTATTACCTAGAAATGTAAATGCTATCACTGCATTTTTAGGAACCTTTATTTTCTTTACCATGAATATGAGCAAATGGTGGTCAAAAATGGTTTGTCGGCTTGAAGTTATCTTACCAATGTACCTTATCAGAAATACGTGGAAATATCTTACCAATATACCTTATCACAAATACGTGGAAATATCTTGTGACGTTCACATTTATAAGAACATGAATGCAACACCTGCTCTATAGTTCTTATTATTGTTCACATTCATGATATCATGTATCTACACATCGATATAAAAATTTAGTACAAGTATCTAACAAGAGATTCGAGGGGTCATAGAGGGAATCTTTGGTACATAAAATTAAAAGCTGTTGTCTTTTATGCCACACATTTCAAGTCTACGATTCTGACAAACTCCTCTCTAAGTTATCTATATACTGATGCAAGCATTTTCGTCTTCCCACATAAATGACAAAACGGATGATAAAAATATGAAGTTAAAAGTCACTTAGAATTGGCTTCTTTGTCTTTGTTCCCCACACCCTTTCACACCTTTGCCGTGAGCAGTCTCCAAAGTTTTCTTATGGATATAGATTTTTAATCTAAACATCAATCACATTAGGTATACAAAAATTGTAGATTTTTAATCCAAAAAATCAACAACATCAGATATAAAACAAAATTAATTATTAGTTAATTTTTTTTTAATCAATTTAGTAGTATATGATTACCTTTAGAAAAGCAAATTTTAGATATGAATGAAGGATCATATAAGAATGAATAAACATATTGTTAGATTATTAATTATGGTAGCTTGAAAAACATTGCATTTCAAAAACAGAGTTCAAAAAAGGTTGAGAAGGGGGCTGATCAAATCAAATGGCGCCTACCGACCAGAGAGAGGGTTTAAAATGAGTTATTGTACATGAGAAAATAGATTACAATAACAAATTGAAAATTGACATTTTTTTCTATTATGATAATGAAATCTTCAATCCAATAACAAATTGAAAATTGACATTTTTTTCTATTATGATAATGAAATCTTCAATCCATTAATTTAGAGATATTTCTTTGATCAAGTAACATATTGAAATTTGACATTTTATTTGATTTTTTTCTGTTATGACAATGGAATATTAAATCCATCAATTTAGAGGTACTGTTTTGATCAACTTACAAAGAACTACCCACTGGCAAGCCGTCAATTCCCCTACCTGATGTTTTAGGTATTCAAAACAGATCAACGGATAAAACAACGTACTGTTAAGCATTGTAGTAATGACAATATGTCACAAATTCTGGCTAAACTGCCCACAAAAGCTTCTAAATATTAGTTTGAATTGTATAGGATCGTGTAGTCATCGAGCCCTCCATGAAGAAAATGCTGGAGTCTAAATGTTCTACCTTGTAGTTTTAGTTGTTGTTGGGTAATTTTTTTCATTTGATTTTGTTTAAAATCTTGTGACTAATGGTTGGATCTACAGATTTATGTGGTTAAACTTTATGCATTCAAAAATGCAATTTAAACAATAGAAAATAACGATTATCCAAATTTACATCATCGGATTCCAGTCAAAAAACCAAAAAATAAAGCGTTCAGTTAAAACAGAAAAAAATCAATCAACTTTAATTGATAAATAAACTACAAAATAAAAACTGAAAAATTTGTACCAAAACACATCTGATATGTGTAATTTTTTTATTTTGAAAATAATTTTCTAACTGAAATTTTGGTACAGACGAAATGCGTTTTAAAAATTGTCATTACAGTTCCCTTTAATATGTTCACCAGATCTCTTTAATATCTTCACCCTTTTGTACAACAATGACAAAGTTTTTATGGGTGAAAGTAGAGTAAATTACAAAATAAGTAAATTAAAAAATGGCACTGGTAGATGCCAAGTTGCTACCCAAGCATAGGGTCAGGGCGTATTGTAATTTTATTCCTGAAAATACATTTCTGTTGAAATTTTGGATTGTTATTATTGTACAGTCAATAATACAGTTTCTTTCAACATCTTCACCATCTTTTTCTGATCAAAGTAGACTGTTTTTTCATAACACCAAGTGTGATAATATAATACTGATTGCATATATCATTAGAACTTTCAACTATGAAAATATGTCAAACATAATGTAACCTCAACAGTATGACTGTACACTGTCAGCTGTAGTGGACAGTTGTACTTTCTATTTTTGTATTGCTTGAGCCTATTTAGCTTAGCCATCTCTCGTTGCATTGTATCTTCTCAAAACTTTTGCAGTACTTCTTCATACATTCCAATATATTGTTTTATTCTTTCTCTCTGCATCTCTCTTTGCTTCACAATTTATCATGGTATCAAAGCTTCAGCAGTAAGCCTCTTCACATAGTCCGGAGAGAAACTCGATCCAGACAGCGCAGAGCTTCACGGATCTTGAGAGCACGCAACACAGTCTCTTTCACAAGGTTTGGAGAGTCGTCCGTCATACTCTCTAAAGATCCTCGCAGAAAACTTCCATGAGGACGCAGACCGTCTTATGTTCAAAAGATCAATGTAGGAAGCTTGCAGAGGAAG
This sequence comes from Picea engelmannii, assembly GCA_009831015.1. Lineage (NCBI taxonomy): Eukaryota > Viridiplantae > Streptophyta > Pinopsida > Pinales > Pinaceae > Picea > Picea engelmannii. The sequence continues at coordinate 58,436 of ML797549.1, forward strand.
CAGAGCATACAACGCTCGAAAGATCCAGGACGAAGAGAACGCAGAAGAAGAAACAGTAAAGATTCCTGTAATTTTTCAAGAATCGTCAAAGATTGACTCAGAAGAGCTACATAACAGAAGAACGTTTAAAGAACTCGAAGAATTCATTCAAAACTGTTAAAGATTGCCGCAAAAGGCACAATCGTTTAAAGATTTTTGGAAATCGCTCAAATCAGTCAAAGATTGTAGAAGAGAACGAAGAACTCGTGAAATTCTTTCAAATCTTTGAAAGATTCATGAATCTTTCATCCACAGGAGTAAAGAACGCATCTCAGGTGCAAAGAACAACCATTAAGCCCGTAAGATTCGTCCTGTGAACGGATCTAGAGCGGGAAACCAGTCCAGAAGGGACGAGGAGAGCGCGGAAAAGGCAAAAGAGTTTCAACCGTCAGATCTTGCGCAAAGGACCGACAGTCGTTGGATCAACGAGAAGGTGCATGAGGTTTAGTCCTGTGCAGCGCCAAGGAGAAATTCTCGACTTGTGAAGTCGCGAAATCCCGACATCATCTGGACCGTCCATCAAGAGACACGTGGCAAGATCCTATTCCATCGCAAAATCAGTGATCGGGAGTTGGACACACAAAGGTGATTACACTCTAAAAACTTCGATACGCGATATTGCGAAATCCCGAAAAGATTATAGCCGTCCATCTTAGAGGACAGGTGGCAGCAAGTCAACGCATCTTCACATCGACATTTCGAAGTTCACGATTTTGAAAAACCGTTGCAACAGGACTTCGAAACTCATGAAATCGCGATATGCGAAATAGCGATAAAGTCTCAACCATCCATTTGATCGGACATGTGGCGGACATCGAGGAAACCGTCGGCGTTTTAGTATTCGAGGTTTCAAGTTGACAGAGAAATTGTGTCAATGGAGCATCGCAAGTCGCGATATCCCGAGGTTGAATCAGGACCGTCCATCTTGAGGGGACACATGGAGTAAATCCAAGGACTTGGGAAAAGTCCCGAAAAGGAAAGGGCCATCGGCATATCGGGATTCGGAAAATCGCGAATCCTGAGGACAAGAGATCGAGTTTCTTGGTGGTGAAAACCCCGTAAACGATCGAAGCCGTCCATCTTGAGGAGACACATGGATGAGATCGGGAGAGTCAATCAGCGCATCGGCGTTCAGCGTTTCACGGATCCTGGAGACGAGACGTCTGGGACATATCCAATGGCGAAATCGCGAGGAGAGATCACAACCGTCCATCTGTTGGGACACGTGGCGGAGATCGAAGCAATCGGGAAAATTCCCAAAAAGGACAGCGCCATCGGTAAATCAGAGATCGAGGAATCGAGGAGTCAAAAGAACTCATTATCAGAAATCACGAAATAGCGATTCACGATATCCTGATAAGATCTGGACCGTCAGATCACACAATATCTAGACCGTTGAATTGTCTAAAGGCAATTTTTCACATTTCGGCGAAAAGTAAGGCGCACCCATAGTGCTTTAAAAGTAAGGCGTGTGGTCACATTACAAGGAGACCAAGGGCCAATTCAAGCCCGATAAGCTCCCATCGGCCATCGAAAAATTGGTAAATTGTCGATAGGAGGTAAATACGAAATTTTCCCTCTTATTTTTTTCTAAAATTTTTTTTTCAAAAAAAAAATATGTTGTCTAGCAACTTAGGACCAACTCAGGGTCCGATTCTACTGGGGAAGAACTATGATTTTTTGTCTCTACGAATGAGATTGTTCTTGCAAGCACAAGAGTGTTGGGTACCAGTGGATCTTGGATATGTGGAACCGGATCCAGTCGCCCTCGCTGCCAAGACAAATGCCCAAAGAATTGCTCAGACAACTCTGAGGACCAAAGAAAATAAAGCGAAATTCTGGATTCAAAATTCTGTGGATGATTCTATTTTCTCGAAAATCACAGACGCTGGTACTTCAAAACAGGCCTCGGACATCCTTAAATCTTCCTACCAAGGAAATGACAGGGTCAAAATAGTTAAATTGCAGACCTTGTGGACACAATTCGAGACTCTCAGGATGACAGAGTCTGAAATAGTGGATCAGTTCATGACCAGAGTCATGGGAATCATGAACCAGATCAAACTGATTGGTGAAACCATCACTGATCAACGAATTGTTGAGAAAATTCTCAGAAGTCTACCCAAGAAATTTCAAATGGTTGTAACAACAATCCTTGAATCCAAGGATCTGTCAATATTTTCAATAGATGAACTAATTTGTTCTCTGGTGACACATGAGACCAGACTACATCTTACAGATGAGTCAATCTCCAATGCTTTCAAAACTCAATTCTCCTTCAGTAGAGGGAGAGGCAGAGGAAGAAGCAAAGGTTACCATGGAATAGGGAGCAATCAAAGTAACTCTCACTCCAGTGGAGGTAACAGACAACAATATCCAAATCAAAATTTCCAAGGTCAAAGACATCAACAACAAAATCAACATCAGAATTTCCAGCCTCAAAGAGGCAGAGAGAGAAGATCAAATGACAAATCAATCATACAATGCTATTACTGCAAAAAGTATGGGCACTATGAATCTGAATGCAGGAAGAAGCAAGCAGATCAACTCTCAGGCATAGCACATGTGTCAAATCAGACGGGAGAAAACTCAGGAGGTATGTTTCTCTCGTGCCACAAGACTGAACAACAACCTAAAGATCTTTGGTTGTTGGACAGTGGATGCAACAATCACATGACTAGTAACAAAGAATTACTTGCATGCATTGATTCTTCAATCTCATCTCATATTACACTTGGAAATGATTACTTAGTCAAGGTTCAAGGAAAAGGAACTGTTCCTATTCTTACTAAACATAATGTAAAGAAAGACATATACAATGTCTATCATGTTCCAGATTTAAAACATAATTTGCTAAGTGTAGGATAGCTCATTGAACATGGCTATAATGTACTTTTTGAGGGAATATCTTGTAAGATATATGACAAAATCCCAAGAAGAAAATTAATTTATGAAATCCATATGACTGGCAATAGGATGTTTCCCCTTACCCTCAGAACTGCAAATCTGAGTCAACCATATGCACAGAGTGCATCAACCCTGAATGAAACAATGGTTTGGCATACAAGATTTGGACATCCACCATTTCAGAGTCTAAGTCTTCTTCAGAAAAAATCCATGGTCAAAGGTCTACCTATCTTTAAAGAGAAAATTCCCCCATGTGAGTCTTGCATACTTGGAAAACATAAGAGAACCAATTTTCCACAGTCTTCCAATCAAGCCAAACATCATATTGAACTTGTTCACACTGATCTATGTGGACCAATGCAAACAGAGTCAATAGGTGACAATTTTTACTTTTTAACGTTTATTGATGATTTTAGCAGGAAAATATGGATCTATTTTCTCAAACACAAATCTGAAACTTTTGCAAAATTCAAAGAATTCAAGGAAGAATATGAAAAACAGAGTGGCAAATATATCAAAGCACTCAGGTCGGATGGAGGAGGAGAATACAATTCTAGAGAATTTGCAAATTTCTACAAATCACAAGGCATTATCATGCAAACAACAACAAGGTATACTCCACAGCAGAATGGAGTGGTTGAAAGGAAAAATCAGACAATAATGAATATGGCAAGAACACTTCTTAAAGAGAAACACTTGTCAAATACTTTTTGGGCTGAAGCAATCACATGCTCAGTTTATCTCCTGAATAGATCACCCACCACCAGTCTAAAGATAAAAGTTCCTCAAGAATCATGGAGTGGGACAAATCTCAATGTAGCTCATCTAAGGACATTTGGATGCATAGCATATGCTCACATACCTTCCAAATTAAGGAAGAAGCTTGACGATAAAAGTGAGATATGTATTTTCACTGGCTATAGTGAAACATCTAAATCTTACAGGCTTTACAATCCCATCTCAAAGAAATTAATTCTTAGCAGAGATGTAAAATTTATGGAAAATCAATTCTGGAATGATTCAGAAAATCAGCCAATGGACAGTCAAAATCCATTGGTGGCAAGTTCTGAAAACAGAGAAAATTCAGAACAACAAGTACCTCAAAATATTCTTCCAAGATTGCAAGTACAAAGACAACCTGAAAACTCTCAGGATAACTCAAATTCCAGCAGAGAATCATTCTCTGAACCACAAAATTAGAGAACTCGAAGTTTGAGAGAAATCCATTAGCAGTTGGATGACTTTCAGCAACACAATATTTTTTCTTTAATGTCTTGTCAACCTACATCCTTTAAGGAAGCAACTAAGGAGCCACATTGGGTTCAAGCCATGAACCAAGAAATTGACTCCATTGAGAAGAACAAGACATGGGATCTTGTTGATTTGCCAAGACACAAGAAGAGTATTGGTGTCAAGTGGGTTTACAAAACTAAACTCAATGAAAAAGGCAGATTGAAAAGCACAAGGCAAGACTTGTTGCCAAAGGATTGTCACAACAACTAGGTACTGATTATGGTCAAAATTTTGCTCCAGTAGTAAGATTAGACACTGTCAGAACTTTATTGGCCATAGCAGCACAACACAAATGGCAAGTATACCAGATGGATGTCAAGTCAACATTCTTGAATGGTTTCTTAGAAGAAGAAGTTTATGTCAATCAACCACCTGGATTTGAAGTCCAAGAGCACCCAGCCAAAGTATATCGGTTGAAGAAAGCCTTGTATGGCTTAAAGCAAGCTCCAAGAGCTTGGTACAACAGAATTGACACTTATCTGATCAAAAGTGGTTTCAGCAGAAGCCAAAATGAGCCAACTCTTTACACCAAAACAGATAAGCACGGTAAAATTCTAATTGTATGTTTATATGTTGATGACATGATCTACACATGAAATCTTGAGTTAAAAGATTTTAAACATGCCATGCAATCTGAGTTTGAGATGACAGCTCTTGGCATAATGAAATATTTTTTAGGGATTGAGGTTAATCAATCAGCCAAAGGCATTTTTGTCTGTCAGCAAAGGTATGCAGCGGACATCATCAAAAGATTTCACATGGAAAGATGCAATCCAGCAGAAACCCCCATACCATTAGGCACAAAATTGAGCAAGACTGATGAAGGTCCTATAGTGAAATCTACTTTATACAAAAGTTTAGTAGGCAGTTTGTTGTATCTTACAACAACTAGGCCTGACATTATGTATGCAGTTATCCTTGTTTCCAGATTCATGGAATCACCAAAAGATTCTCATTGGAAAATGGCAAAACGAATTTTGAGATATGTAGCAGGAACAATAAATTTCGGTTTATGGTAGACTAAATTTGATAGTAATCAAATTTTTGGTTACACAGATAGTGATTTTGCAGGCAACCTAGATGACAGGAAAAGAAGATCAGGATATGTTTTTCAACTGGGCATGAACATGATTTCATGGGCGTCAAAGAAGCAGCCAATTGTATCAATATCTTCTGCAGAGGCAGAGTATGTAGTTGCTACCTCAGCTTCATGTCAAGCTGTATGGCTGAGAGGATTATTGAAAGATATGTCACATACATAAAATGATCCAACTCCTATTTTCTGTGACAATACATCATCAATTGCATTATCTAAGAACCATGTGTTTCACAAGAAAAGTAAACACATTGACACTCGGTTTCATTTCATATGCGAGCTAATCAATAATGGTGATATTGCACTACAATTTTGTGGTTCTCGAGATCAGCTTGCTGATATCTTTACAAAGCCACTAGGAAATTCAGTTTTTTATTTTAAGAGACAACACATAGGTGTAGTCAGTGCTGATGATTGTAACTATTGAGTTTAAGAGGGAGTGTTAAACATAATGTAACCTCAACAGTTTGACTGTACACTGTCATTTGTACTCGACATTTGTACTTTCTATTTTTGTCTTTCTTGAGCCTATTTAGCTCAGCCATCTCTCATTGCATTGTATCTTCTCAGAACTTCTTCAGTACTTCTTCATACATTCCAATATACTATTCTATTTTTTCTCTCTGCATCTCTCTTTGCTTCACAATTTATCAAAATATACGGTGTAGAAAGACCGCCCATCACTACCATGCAGGAGTTGTTGAAAAAAATCATAAAAGAATGCATGTTCAGATGAAAATAGTTATAACTTATTGAATTCGATTTTGATGTTTCAGGTTCAACTCTAACTCACTTTGGATTTCTTACCAATGTGTGACCAGCAGCGTACGATCGTATCTTACTGGATTGATTGATATCTTACGGTCATATCTTACCGGACGAATCCAATAAGATAATATCATATTTCGTTCACCAATGATAGATCAAACCAATAAAGCCTTTTAGAATTCTTCCAAAGGTTGCCCAAACAATAAGAACCAAATGGAAATGTAGTGCCAACTCTTTCTTCACCAATTTAATCTCTTTATTCCTGATGATGAATCCAGATTCAGATTCGAAATGTCGATGAAAAAATGACACGAACTGTGGATTCTCTGGTAAATGATTTTGAAATCTCTTTATTATTAGATCAGTCACCATCTTCTAAATTCACATATAATTCCGAGTCATTCCTTTGGATTTCTCATGAAATAAGAAAAAATGTATATTCATTCTTCATGGAAATTAATTTGTACACAGGAGCTGAACTGCAATTAGTGAGTAAGAGTTTGAAATGAAAAAATCACTTAAAAAAACTAAGAATACACATGTAATATTTAGACATGAATTTAGAAACGAAATAGTATCGTATCTATTTTTATTTAGAAATGAAATAGTATGGTATCTATTTTTATTTAGTAATGATATAAATAACATTTTTTTTAAGAGTGCTTTGTGTATAATCCATAGTTGCACGGAAACTTCTCCAGGCATTTCCAACATGTTTGAAACTAGTTTTTGAAGTTCATGGAGCTTGAGAATTAGTAGGGAACGTCCCCAATTGGTTGGGAACTCTTTTGGGAATTTGGGAGATTTTTGGCCTCTTCAACATCAAAGAAATGGGAGCTTGGGAACCAATTTCCTAAAAAGAGAGCTTTAAATTAGAATTATATTAAATTAAAACTTAAATATTTTTATTCCATTATTACAAATACATAATTTATTACAAATATTTTCATTATATTTATTCAAAATATCACTATAAAACAACTAAGACTAAACTAAAGTAAATATTATTTCAAGTAAAAAAACTTAATAATACTCACTTTATAGTTGTGGATATGAAAAACTTTTAATGCATGTATGTTTCCCTTCAAGCCCAAACTAAACACGAAAGTCAAATAAATCAAACCTATCCATGGAAAGCATTTGCTCCACTTTGTAGTTGATATCAACCTACCATATCATTGAATTTTATTATATTTTCATATTAGAAGAGTAGTACAATTTAGTTTTTTCCAATAAAAAAAGAATAATGTTTCAAATTTACAACGATGTTTGAAGGTTATATATGTAAAGTTTAATTTTAAAAAGATGTTAAACTTGTATATATGTATTTTCAATTTTGTTTCTCATTTTTTAATGGAATATTTATGGATATTAAAGTTTTAGTATTGTGTTAAATATATTCATATAATTATTAGCACAAATTAAATTAGTAATTTCAATATTGTACTTGTTGCAATAGGAGAAACATTGTCCTCCATTGACTTTTAGTTGTATTGAAATAAGATTTAAAATGTATCAATATCTCTATACATTGTATCAATATCTCTATACATTGTCCCAACTTCACCTTTCGTGTAAATTTGGGGGAAACTTTAAATTTGGGGGAAACTTACTTCTACTAGTTCCACACACCCAAGTTCCCAAGGTTCCCAGGTTTCGGAAACTAGTGCAACATAGGTATAATCAAATTAAATTTCAATTTCAAAATATTTGTTAAAATATCTATCTTTCTAACCTTTAAAATTAATCATATTGATTTTGGAAGGTTTTTTCTAATGTTTTTCTATCATTTAAATAAAATTTAAAGAAATCAAAGTAATTTTTTATCTTTCTTAATATTCAATAAACCAATTTTAATTTCATTAGACATTAATCACCATCATCCTCATCAAATAGGTGTTTGAAATAATATATAAATAAAAGATTTCAATGTAAAACTATAAAAAAATAAAAATAAAAATAAGTGATTGAAAATGTTAGTAAGTAAACTTTTATGGTAAATGGAGGTGAATAATAAAGAAAAACATTAAACTAAAATTCTCAGTTATACTCAGTGTATGGGGCCTCGCCTCGCAACACACAACTAAGCATGGCACCTTCCATATGAATGGAAAGGACACCACACACTAGTGACTAACATCATGGTAGCTTCATGTGAGGAAAAGTTGAGAGCACATAGTTTGAAGGATGATGTAGCTCGACCGTAGAGTACACAATGTGTTGATAATCATAGGTTTGTGTTGATAATCGCAGGTTAAGTCCGGTATGGCCAAGATAGAGGCAAGATTCGAAGGACACCCTCGATCAGAAATTATAGAGCCACTAAGGCAGATGAGACTCCTATGGGCTTAACTCTAGGTAAACACAAGGATTTCGTCATCGAATTTTAAAATCCTGGAAAGAAAATGAGACCCTTAAGGTGATTCCATCGACTTCATGGAGAAATATAGTTCTTGTTGTGTTGGTTGGTGGGATCTACATATTATGGTTTAGGTCAATTGGATGGCGTAGGGTGAACAATCTCTTTATCATTATAGTGTGTTGGTTTGTGATTTTGGGTCTCAATCATTGGATGTGGTTTCAATTTGAGAAAGACTTTTTCATTCTTCTAGGGTAGTTGGTGTTTGTCTTACACATAGGATTTTGTAGAAGAAAGAGGGGGTTTCCAAGGTGTAGAATCTTTGGAGTTTGGTCTCTGAGTACGTTTCCATACCGGACCTTCAAGAAATTTCTCAATTACAACAACATCATGACCATGGATGTGATAAAAAGGGGAAGTAATTGCAACGTAATCAAGAGTAATGAGGAAAGGAAGCAGTAGGGAAGAAAGGGACCCAAAGGGAGAGGCTAGATAAGCATAAGGCCCCATGACACGATCCCATTAAAAATAAAATAGAGAAGAAATGATCTACCACAAAAGTGCATATCTAGAAGCTAAGAAATCCATTGAGAAATATGAGGAAGTGATTATAAGCAAGAATGAATCCACATCGAGAGAAGAAATTGTGGATAAGTTAACATGATGGGTGAATGACCTAGAATATTCTTGAACTAGGGAAGCCAAATTATATAGAATGACTAAATTTGTATGGATAGTCAAGGCATTGCTACCTCAGGTCCTTGAGGATAAAATTCTACCTCATAGGCAACTCCTTGGGAAAATGGAGCCAATGAGTAAGAAAAAGGTGAGAGTGGAAAAAAATGGAGGCATTATGGCGCTATGCATTTGGAGTTAGATTCAAGATCACCAACAACCAAGAGACAATAGTAGAAGCTATCTCGAGAGACGAAGGACATCATCAAATAAACAAATTCTATTGAGATTGAGGAATAAAGGGAGAAGAATGGAATTCCCCACCAGAATCCCACATGATACTTCTACAATACGAAATTGACAATCTATTTTCTTTATCTTCAACGAAAGTCAACAATCTTTGTTTTCTAGTTTTCATAGTTTATCACTTAAAACAAATTGTCATAGAGCATATGCATAGTTAAAACAAATTGGCATACAACATATGCATATGAACTTAGCAAACAATAGCTATGTCGTAGACCCATGCAATGAAAACATATTTCAAATTGATGAGTTCTATGGCACCATGAGGTTTGATTTCCGTAATATGAGACCTCAAGAGGCACACGAGGCCTGTGTATGTGTGTGTGTGAGAGAGAGATATTAAGTTATATTAAATTTCAAAAAAATGTTTTCATGACACTATAATGTATTTATATGATAATGAAAATGATGTTAATGTGATTTCCCTTTATTTTATATTGTGAGGCCTAGTAGAAGAAATAATAACTCCACGATGATGATCATTCTATTACAAACAAAATCAATAAATACACAAGTAAAAAATTGTTGGTATTCCCAACTTATAACTCTTTCTATCTATGATTGTTCATATTTACATTTATGGTATAGGTAACTTATCCATGAGGGGTTATGTGTCCAACGTCCCCCCTTTAATCCGAAGGGCTGTGTGTGAGTCCAAGCATCATTCTAAAATTCTTCTCAAATTTATGTCTTCTAAGTGCTTTGGTGAAGATTTTTGCAATTTGCTCATTTGTGGAACAATGTCTCAAGTGAATAGTCTTGGCCTCTACATGGTATCAAGTCATGTGATACTTTGTCTTGATGTGCTTAGTTTGATCGTGGAATTTGGGATTCTTGGCCAACTTGATTATAGAAGTATTGTCAACTAGGAGAGGAGTAGAATTCACTTGTTTCTCCTACAAATCTTTAAGTATTTTCCTCAGCCAAACAATCTCCTTTGTCACTTCTACAACTGCCACATATTCTACCTATGTTGTGGAGTATGTTGGGACTGATTGTTTGCATGGTCGTGAGGAGACAACTGTTGATCCTAGACTCATGATATAGCATGAAGTTGAAACTCCATTTTCCTCATCCCCATCAAATTTTGAATTAGAATATCCGATCAGGTTGAATTCATCTACCTTAGAGTACTTGAGTCCAAAATATTGAGTTGCTTTGAATTATTTTAGAACTTTCTTTGCAGTAGACTGATGTCCTTCACACAGATTTTTCATGAATTTGGAAAGAATCCCGACAACAAATGAAATGTCTAGTCTGGTTGTAGTAAGATAGATAAGACTTCCCACAAGTTGTCTATACTTGGTTGCATTCTCAAATTAATTCCCTTCTTTTGATGTGAGCTTCAAGTTCTATTCCATTGGAGTAGAAACAAGATTTCACTCAGCCATGCCAAACTTGTTCAACAATTCTCCAGCATACTTCTTCTGGGAGATGAATATGTACTTTGGAGTTTGAATCACTTCAATTCCCAAAAGTGAAGATGTCCCAAATATGTCATCTCGAAGCCCTTCTTCAACTCTTTATTTATGGATGAAATGTAGTTCTCATTGTTCCCTATTATGAACAGGTCATATACATATACTACAAGATATACGATTGTTTTTCCAACTTTCTTAGAAAACAAAGTTGCATTGTCAAGATTGAAATGCTTGAAATTTTATTTCAGAAAATGCTCAACTAACTTTTCATACCATGCTCACAATGCTTGTTTCAAGACATAAAATAATTTGATGATCTTGCGTACTGATCTAGATGGATATTGGTGGCCACCCACCTATTCCAACTAGCTCCTCTTATCATTTTTTATCTCAACACATTCTTTTGTACTTCTTGGTAATTGTGGGTTCTACACTTCTAGGGTTGCTTAAAGCCCTAAAAATATTCCAGGTGGATACACGTGGCCTCTCACCTAATCCAACTAGTTTCTTTTGTATTTTTTCATGTCAACACATCTTGTTGTACGTACAGGGTCATTTTGGATCCCTAAACATTGTTTTTTTGGCTCACCATAGTCAAAATGTAGACAGAGTCAGAACTTGATGACTTAATGCGTAGTTCTCTAAAATAACTTTCCAATGGTCTCTCATGTGCCTAAAATGGAGGTCATATGCAAAAGTTACAACCCCGATAAGTTGAGGTACCAACTTACCCATAGGAGCCCACATGACTTTTGGCATTTCACCTCCGACAGTTAGGTTTATGGATTTCTAGGGCATTGGAATTCATGAGTAATATAAAAAAGGCCTCTAGAGCCTCATTATAATCATTTTTATCAGATAGATGTGCGTAGCAGCCACAACTCTTCTCAGAGATAGATACCACGATTCGAGCAAGTGTTTCAGTTATGAAATTTTACAATTTCAACATATTTCATTTATTCAATAGAAGATATTGTTCATTGGATATATGTGTTTTTCTTCATATCTTTTTGTTTATTGTATTCAATCTGTTAATCAGTTTGTTCTGCTCCTAAAATTGGATCACATACCTTAAATGTTATTGTCCCTTCACAACAAATCCTTCTGGTTGAGACATGAAGACATTCTCTTTGAAGTCTCCATTCAAAAAATCATTCTTCACATCTATTTGATGAATTTTCCATCCATTATGTCTTTCCATGGAAAATAGAGTGCGGATGGTTACCCATTTTGTTGTGGGGGTGAAGGTCTCTTCATAACCAACACCATCTTTATGTGCAAATCCTTTTTCCATGAGACTTTATTTGTGCCTATCAAGTGAGCCATTTGATCTATACATGTTCTTGAACACCCACTTGCAGCCAATTGTCTTGGTTCCATATGGAGGGTACACCAACTTCCATGTCCCATTATGGATGAGAGAATCATATTCCTTCTGCATGGTTTTTTTTCATTCATCATGAGAAGTGGCTTGCTTAAAGGAAGTTGATTCATGGTTAGTAGATAAATTCAACTCGTAATCATATGAAACATCCATATCTTCTACATCACAGGAGTTTGAATTATCTACATTACCTCCATCTTGTTTTGAGGAAAATATGGTTCCTATATTCCCGACCTCATCAGGATAAACACCTTCAAATGTTATAGTGAGCCATTTTGGTGGACCTTTCTAAGATGATCTACATGGATCAGTTAATTGAGATGCTGTTGAGTTCTCATCAAGTCTCATATTTTCAATCCTCTCGATCACATCATCCACCTCAACTTTATGCCCTAGTGAAGTGGAAGGAACTTATTCATGAGGGGAAGATGATGCTTCAACAGGAGATTCCAGAGATTGATCCAATATAGGGATCCCCCCTTCAGGATGTGGAATCACATCTTCAAATTCATGATATGTATTTACATGAGTGAATCTTTCCATATGATCAAGATGCCTCTCAATAGTTTCTTTTTCCGTGGTGGATTCAAGAAAGACCGTGTCTCTAGAAAGGATCAACTTATTGTTTGTCTCATCATAAAGACTATACCCCTTGGTGATATTTGAATACCCCAAGAAGATGCACTTCTGACTCCTTGCATCAAGCTTGCTTCTTTGCTCCTTATGAATCAAGGCATAACAGGTGGAACCAAAGACCCTGAGATGCCTCATCGAAGGCATGTGGCCATACCACATTTCACATGGAGTCTTGTTCTTGATAGCATGAAATGGACACCTATTTTTGACATAAACAACACATAAAATTACAACATCCAAAAACATCAATTTAACATTCTTGAAAAACATCATGGATCAAACCATATTTAGGAGTGTCATGTTCATTCATTCAACTACACCACTTTGTTGAGGACTGTATGGAACTGTTGTTTGGTGTTTGATCCCATGTTGGAGAAGGTAACTTTCAATTTCAATAGATGTATGTTCTCTTCCATTATCAGTGCGAAGAGAGCCAATACAATATTGAGCTTCATTTTGAATCCATACATGAAAGTTTTTAAATGTTTCAAAGGCTTGTGACTTATCTTTCAGTAAACACACCCAACACATTCTAGTGTAATCATCAATAAAATAAATTATATATTTATTTCCATTTGTAGAAGGAACATACATAGGGTTGCACAAATCATAACTAATCAGTTCAAGTCTTCTACATTCTCTAGAGGTAGAATCATGGAAATGGTGTTTGTTATGCTTTCCAAGAATACAAGCATCACATTGTTTTAGTTTTCTAGGAATGGTAGGAAGACGAGAAATAACATTTTTTCTCATTAAACAAAGACTATCATAATTGATATGACCAAATCTAACATGTCGCAAAAGACTAGATGACATTATACCTTCAAGGTGATAAAAGAGGTATGAAACATTATGTGTATGGCAATATGTCCCATTCAACTTCAACAATCTTCTATCTTCCATTTCGGTCAAAACAAGCATGTTATCAAAATCCTTTCGCACTTCAACTTTTCCACTGATCGTGTGAAAAAATTGGCCTTGTTGTCTGATGAGCACAAGAGACAACAAGCTCATTTTCAACTGAGGACTTGATAGAGTACATTATGGAGAAGAAAATGCTAGAGTTCGGGCAACTTAAGCCTGATGGTGCCTATCCCGAAGGGTTTGCGGATGGATTTGCCTGCAAAATACACTATGCCATCTACATTATCATTGAAGTCTTCAAAAAAGTCTTTTAAAAATGTCATATGAGAGGTTTCTCCTGTGTCAAGAAGCCATGTATCTCTCCAAGGACCATATGCATTGTTTAACAAATCTTTTGTTACTCCTATATTGCAGTGGGCAACAATGTAATGGGAAGATTCAAGTGAATTACCTTTTGTTATTTCTGTGGGTTTACCTTTGTCTTCTTTCTTTTGTCTGATGATCTTGTCCCATGGTACCCTGCCCCCCCCTTTGAAATTATTTCTTCCACGTCCTCGTCCTCTTCTCCTACTTTCTCCTCTAGAAGAATCATGTGTTTTACTCTTGTCTTTATGAGTATGATAAATAGTTTCACCAGTTGAAGGAGATGGATTCTTTCCAAAGGATTTTTCACGATGTAGAACTTTCTTTACCAGTTTTTGAAATGTCACTTATTTTATCTGATTACTTACTTGCAACACTTCAAGGTAATGAGAATATGTAGTCTAGAGGGCCTTAATGAAGGCCGTGAGAGGGAGATCAATCCTCTCTCTGGCAGATTCAACGTCACACATTATGGATTTGATTCCTAAAGCCAAAGCCATAGGGTTATCAATCTTCAACTCTAAGTTGAAGAGCTTCAACATTAGTTGTATGAGTTCAAGCTCAGAATGCTTGTCATATAACTCATTCAATATTATCAAGGTGCTAGAAGAATCACTAATAGAAGCAATAAGATGACTGACCTCCTCACTTAATATCGCAGAGACTGCTGCATTTTCCTTTTGGTTTTTGTCTTCCCATATTTCACATTCTTTGTCTATGGTTGGTATGACTAGTTTTCTGCAAGGTCTTCTACTCTCAGTATTTAATAATGAGGCTTTTTCTTTAGATTTAGCTTCTTCTTCTCCTAATTATGCATCGTCTTCAATGGTGTTGTTGCTCAGAGGGACATCCTTTGCTTCACAAATCTCTTTCCATAGATCGTTGAATATCTGTGTGCTCTTGGTCTTCCTATACCATTAACACAAAATAAATATATAAAAAATTACATTGTTCCTATTTTTCACATATAGAAACAAGCCCTTTAATATTGCTCAAACATCCCACAAACTAGTATGGAAGCATAATATAATGGATGGCAGAAAATAATGGTTCAAATGAAAAGAAATTCAATTCCAAAAGAATGGCATTATGCAATCGCACTCTTCTCCTCCACAAATCGCACTTGGAAACTTTCCATCTTGCTTTGTCAAAAATATAAAGGTCTACATTACCATTATAATCTACCCACGAATTTTATGAATTCAGAGAAGTAAAACACATCAATTTAGAATGAGTGTGCTATAACCAACTCAGTTGCTCTAACCAACTGAGCTGTAGATACCAATAGAGGTGTAGATTCTTTGCAAACGAGGAATGGCACCAGGTGAAATTAGGGTTGCGACTTTGTGTAACCTCAACGCAGACCAGGCTGCTAAACTTGGAGAATCAGCACAGTCTTGACGTTGATAGTAATCCAGGAATATACTCCAACCTCTTTGTTGAACGTAAGTCACAACCTTCACCTGTTCAATGTGAAGGCAATCTCATTCGCTGGAGCGAGAAAGGTCGTTGTCTTTTGTGAAAAACAAATCAAAATCCTTTGGTTGAATGAGTGAACTCACCGGCTTCAACAGAGGATACTTGCTCCAATTTCCATCTTTACGCTCAGTGTAGCTGCATGAGCTAGGGTTAGGGTTTTCGGTCCTATCAAAAACTTCGACCAAAAGTGATGATTCTAGGGTTTACGAGTGTGGTATGGTGAAAGAATTACGAGTGCAGTCTGTTGTGCAGCCTGAGAAATTCGCTGATGAGAGGGAGAAGTGACAGAGGCATACTGATAGAGCATATAGTGTAGAGAGAGGCGGGATAACAGAGGCGTTTTCTGCACCGTAGGAAAACGCCAAAGAATTTACAGATGGAGTTAATCGAGCTTTGATACAACTGTCAAGCTAGGGAGCACAAATGATAACTCCACGATGATTATCATTCTATTACCAGCTCAATAAATACAGAAGTAAACAAGCGTTGATATTCCCAGCTTATGACTTCCAATCTATGACTGTTCATATTTACATTTATGGTACAATTAAGTATTAACGTATCCACGTCCAACATATATAATAATATTTATTACATAAATAATCAATATGTTTATAATTTAGTTAATTTTACTTTTTATTAAGTATAAAAAATTTATAACAACTTTTAAAAAATATTATATTGGTATGAATGAAATTTTGTCTTTAAAATAAATTAAAAAAAAATACTAAACTACAATAATTGTATACATCAAATCCATAATGAATAAAAATATAATTCAATTATATTAAATTGTAAAAGCAAATGTTTCCATGATATAACGAAAACGGAATCCATAATGAATAAAATATAATTAAATTATATTAAATTCTAAAAACAAATGTTTCCATGACATAATGAAAATGGAATTGTGATTTCCATTTCTTTTATATATTCTTAACATCTATTACATAAATAACAAATATGTTTATAATTTTTTTTAATTTTATTTTTTATTCACTATTAAAAAAAATAATAACAATTTTTTAAAACTTTTATATTGATATTATTGAAATTTTATTTTTAAAATAAATTATATAAATAATAAGTATGTTTATAATTTGTTTTAATTTTTCCTTTATTCACTAAAAAATAATAACCATTTTTAAAAAAATTTAAATCTTTTATATTAAAATGTTTGAAATTAAAAAATAAATAAAGCAAATAAACATAAAGTACTAGATCATAATATTTCCCCTTGCCGTATAAACCCTGACGCCCTCCTCTAACTCTATACTCCCTTACACATATAAACTTCCATTTATAAGCACATATATANTGTTTGAAATTAAAAAATAAATAAAGCAAATAAACATAAAGTACTAGATCATAATATTTCCCCTTGCCGTATAAACCCTGACGCCCTCCTCTAACTCTATACTCCCTTACACATATAAACTTCCATTTATAAGCACATATATATAAAAAAAAATTCCATTGTATTTGAAATTTTACATATCAATAATATATTATTAATGAAATAAGTATCATATATATAATTAATTAAATTGATATTGATTTTTTTTTAATTTAATAACTAAAAATTAAAAAATATTTTTATTATTTATTTTTTAAAATAATATGTATCATAGTAAATATATTACACAACTCGTCTATATTAAATTAATTAAATTGTGAAAATAGCTCTATACAAAACAAACATAAAATAAATGATGAAAACCAATTTTTATTTTATTTTATTTTTAAATTAGTTATCTTAAACATACAAATGAATAACTATGAAAATGAATTCTTTTAAATGGAGTGGGCTAACTAGTTACTTTTCAGGCATATTGTTGTTAGAATTGCAAATGCTGAAAACACAATTCACATATGATAATTAACAATCACACAGATAAGAAACACATGGATTTCACGTGGTTCACCCAAACGGTGGGCTAAGTCCACCTAGCATAGGCATAGGTTGTCATATTATTCAGATCATGGAGATTACAACAGACTTGCAAGTTCTCTCATTCCTCCCACTCTTTCGTATCTACCTCTACAGGCTTATATGAGTTTATATATATTTACACAAGAAACTAATTATTAAATACACTCCTATCCATATTCTAACTTGGTCTATTTTAGTTGCAACCAACACAGAATAATAGGATCCAAATCCATCCTTGGCGGAATTCGTTGTCACCAAATCCAAACAATCTCCACCTTGACAACAATTAACATGATACCTTGCTCCTTCCTTCTGTTCATCACCTTTTCTGCAAAGCAAGAGAAGCCAAGCACCACTGCAACTTGTCTAATAAAATTGGTTTCATGATCTCTATTGTGTGACTTGCACGATTTTGGATTTCCTGAGGGGTCACTCCACCTCCAACATGTCTTTCACAACTGCGTTGTGAGACATATTTAGTGATAGATCTCCTCCTATCCAAACACTTGTAAAATATACATTACAATTATCACAGATCATCTCAGTGTAACCATTATAGGTGACATTTTGTGCTTCTCAAACGTTGAAGCACCCATTTCACTGTAACACCTGAATCTGTCACGTATCTGACAACACCATTAGCATGTGAAACATCTGGTTTTAACCATTTGATCACATACAATAGACCCCCTACTGAAATTACACAAGACATAACCTTTTCTTCTTTATAGACAAGACCTATGCTTGAAGAAAACTTATACTGGAAAGCAACAGGGATACAAACTAGTTTTACAATGTTCATATTGAACTCCAACCACGGCTTACCATTACCATATATGTGTACGTCTATGCCCATAATTTGTTTTTCTGCTCCTTGATCCCTCATCTGAATTTTCCTGTCCACCTGAGTAATTTTTTTACCGATTGTATCCACGCTTTGGCTTGCATCGAGCATATCATCAATAAATAGCTTCAATACTGTGAATGTACTATAAACTGTATAGTCATTCCTACCCTTTGAAAAATTCTGACTCACTATGAAGGATTCAAACATCTTGTATATTTTCCTGGGTACCCGTAGGCCATACAATGAATTATCTAGCATTCAAACAAATTTACCGCTGCAATCTCGATTCAACCCTTTTGGTTGTTCCATACATATTGTATCTCTATCAATGATGACCTTGTGAGTAGTAGGATCCCACACACAACATCCATTTATACCACCATCATAACTCGGAAAGATATAAAACAAGAAGGAATTCATAAACAAAGATTTTAAGTCTGGAAATGATTTACTGCTTACCATTACCTGCAATTATTTTTTGTTCTTATGACCTTGATGTTTCTGCCATAAACAAGAAGATACATCTGTCACTTAGAATGCTACTTCAGTACTCCCTTCCACCTTATAAACGTTATCAACCTTTGTTGCCTTCATCACTACTAAACTACCTTTTGACAATGTGAATGGTCCACCTTGACTTGTATACTTATGTCCACAAGAATCCAACACTCCCAATGAAATAAAATTTGATTTAAGCTCATGTGCATATCTAACATCCATTAACTCCCTAACAATACCATCGATCATCCTGATTCTAATACTACCAACCCCCACAATTTTATAGGGAATAACATTTCCCATAAACACTACACCCTCATCAACACATTGGTAAGAAATGAACTAATTTCTATGTGAGCACATGTGATGGGAGGCACCTGAATCTAACTGTCATTCTTCTTGATATTGTAAATTACTAGAAACAGATAAAACTTGATCAGTCATACCTAAATTTTTTACAGCCAAATTTGCTTCCTTCATAGAGTTTTCCTCATATTCCTTTCTTTTCCAGCAATCTTTCTTGATATGTCCTATTTTTCCATAGTACCGACATTTTTCTTTACCCTTTCTGTGTCCTGACTTAGATCGAGAAAAAATTCTCTCATTCTGGTCTTTAGTTTGACCTCTGAACAACATCGCCTCTGAAGTTGAGGTTTCTTGACTAGATTTTATCTTCATCTCCTCAACGAGCAAAGCTCCCACAACAGAGTCATAATCTAAAACATCTATTGAGATAAAGCTAATAGAGGTGACTAGATTATTCAAAGACTCAGGAAACATACACAATAGTGTAATAGCCTTATCTTCATCTTCAAATTTAACTTCCATACTAGTCAATTGAACTATAAGGGTATTGAAGGTATTTAAATGGTCAACAACTTTTCTACCTTATTTTATCCACAAACTGTATAATTGTCTCTTCAAGTAGATCATGCTTGTCAAGGATTTTGTCATATATATACTTTCTAACTTGCTCCATAAGCCTGATGTTGTATCCTCTCCTATGATATTAAATAGAACATCATCCACCAGACATAAACGAATGGTACTAATAGATTTTGCATCTATATGTTCCCATTCCTCATTCGTCACGACTGTTGGTTTCTTTGACTTGCCTTGCAATGCTTTTTGCAACCCTTGTTGCACCAGTAAATCTGACATCTTGAGATTCCAGATCTCAAAGTTTCTTTTACCACTGAACTTTTCAACTTCAAACTTTGAACTCTGCATCTTAGCCATTAGCACAAAATCTCCTAGTGCCCAAATCATTGCTTATGATAACTAAGTCCCTTTGAAAAATATGTGGAGGAATAATGGTATAAACCTCAAAATGTTTAAAAAGAAAAAGTTTAATAAAAGGTTTAATGTGAGTTTAACATTGAATGTAATATTAAAATGTCAATGTATAAACCTCACCTTTTATTTAAAATAAAAATAAAAAACACCTTTTATAAGCATCACCTTCATGTTTAATTCATATCACCTTTTAAATTCGTACACTCGTCTATGTTTTGAATTGTTTTAAACATTCACCTCACGACATCCTTCAACTTTTAATAAAAAAAAGTCAACCATCACATAAACCATAACTTCACATCTTAAATTATTTGAAAAACATGCGAATTTTTAAAGAGATATCGTGACTTTTGTTTTAAAAGGGAGTCATTGCACCTCCCGAAGTGAGTGCCCTGCGACATGATAGTATGGTTCGTCGCACCTCCAACTACAACCAGGCTGCGACGATGTATTATGGTCATCTCCCCTCCCGATATAGCCAGGGTGTGACTTTGTCAGGAGTTCTTGAGTTTCAAAAATCCGACTAATGGGCCGTTGCACCTTCCAAGAGGAGGCCTGTACGACAATGTGGAAATCGACGCACCTTACACAGGTTTCACTCCTGTGGCTCCTCAGAGAATCTGACGCCCTCGACACCCTCTCCTCTAACTAACTCTAATACCACTTGTTAGAATTGCAAATGCAGAAAACACAATTCACATATGATAATTAACAATCACACAGATAAGAAACACAAGGATTTCACGTGGTTCACCCAAACCTTCGGCTACGTCCACCAAGAATAGGCATCGCTTGTCTTATTCTTTAGATCATGGAGATTACATCAGACTTGCAAGTTGATCTGGATTATTTTCGGTACCGATCCAGACTATTTTCGGCACGAAATGTGAGCGGAGATATAATAAAGAAATGCAAAAAGGATATCTTGTATATCCAATAATATAACATAAATGTATCAGAGATACAAACATAAACACAAAGATATAGTAATACATGTTTTTTTTTAATGAAATAAATGTACAGAGACTGTAAAATTATAGAGTGAAAGACTCGCTAGAATGGTGGCAGCTTATCTCCGAGAAGAGATGTAACAACTACTCGGATTCACAAGAATATGATTACAATGAGGATCTAAAGGTCTTTTTACAATAAAAAGGAATTCCAAAACCCCTAGACATACAAAAACCTAACCCTAGGAGATGAAGCACCAAAAGTCATGTGGGCCCCATTTGGGTAAGTTAGTACATCAACTTCCGCGGGTTAGAACTTTTGCATACGATCTTCGTTTTAGGCGTATGATAACCCGTTTGAAAGGTAATTTCAAGGAGATTCATTTTGGGGCCTCAATAATGCCTTCAGATATCATTGAAAATATCGATCTCGAAAAATCTTCATTTAGGCCCTCAAAATAGCCCCGAAAGTTAAGACTGCTAAAAATAGTAAATTACCAAAATTGACAAAAAACTGTTTTGAGCCAGTTGGGAAAGATGGGTGGCCACCAATATCCACCTATATCACAAGTTCTTTCATTCCTCTCACTCCGTCGTATCTGCCTCTACGGGCTTAGATGAATTTATATACATTTACACAAGAAACTGATTATTAAATGCACTACTATCCATATTCTAACTTGGTCTATTTTAGTTGCAACAAACACAGAATAACAAGATCCAAGTCCATGATTGGAGGAATTCGTTGCCACAAAATCCCAAAAATTGTCCTTCCATGTGGTTTTAAGTTTCCAGCCAATCCAGAGCTGTGATCGATTTTCTAAGCATCTGGGTTGGTTTAAAATAGGGAAAAACCTTTGAGGTAAGGTTCTGAAATGCATGGAACTTTGATCCATGTAAAACTGAGACTAGCCCTGAAAATTTGGTCAGATTCAGATCCATTGCAAAATGGGTCTATTTTCTCCGTAGTTAACCTACTCCCTTTTAAATGAGTTATCTTCCAATTTCCAATTAACTTGTTACACTATGATCTTCTCACGAGAAAATTCGTCGGTCATGTCGTGATATTCTCATGAGAAAATATATCGCTGAGCATGTCAGAGACTGTGTCCCCATAGAGTTCACCCCTTTAGTTTGGTCGGAGGAAAAATCCATGGGAAAACCTTTATTAGGATTCCAATTCCACACCCAATACAAAATTACCTCGATTTTTGGTTCACTCCTCCAACAAAGGTGATCCACCTCACTTAATTTTTCCAAAATTGAGCCATAACGATGGTCTCTCTGGTTGACGTAGCCTTGCACTCAACCTCTTGCGGTTTCAAGTATTGTCATAGTCTATTCCAGAGTATTCATATTAGAGTCTTCTACACCTATAGTACTTTCGTATAACTTCCCATAACTAACCTTCATTTTGAACGCTTTGGTCCAACGACGAATTTGTGCAAGCAACCTTATCCATTGATTACCATCCCCATTAATTTTTGGTTGAACCATCACCATGACATTGGTTGAAAACACATGTACCGACAAATAACCATCTGTTCTAGCAATGCGATCAATTTTTAAGATTGGCGATGTCGACATGACGATCGAAAGTCCCTTCATGATTATCCTTATTGGTTGGTGATTGAGACGTGTGTCTTTCTAGGCCACTCTCCCGCCCCTCTAAGGCTGTAGGTGGCTCTTTCATCCTGTCAAGCCTTCGGGTTGAGCACCTATTGTCGAATTTTGGTACCGCATCCGAGGGTTTGTTGTTGATATTATTTAACCTCATGGCCTCTTTCTAGATGGGCACATTGGTGGAGTCCCCTAAATTCCATATAGTAAGTTGATTGAGTTGTTGGATACCTAGGGTGGCCAAGTAATCCACCACTAAGTGTTATTGGATAAATCCATAAGTGTGGACACAAACCGATATCCCTAGATCCACCTGGATCTAGAACAAAGCAAGACAGAATATGACTCTTTCCCTAGATTCTAACCATTGAATTTAATAAGAGGCAAGAACAAGGAACATACCTTATTAATGCTTCCTTTGGTCTTTGTTTCTCCCGCTTTGCTCTAGTGCTCTCGTATAGTCAAGACCAAAAAAATACAAACCAAGTGGAGTGAAGAAAACACAATCTATTCAATAGTGAATCTATGTATATGATCAAGGAGTTATACAATAAAGTAGAACTAACTTTATGGGAAAGAATCATATTATTGTATCATATTAAATGTGAAAGAGAGATTACAACCATGGCCTTGATGTCGTAAGGTCCCTTCCAACTGTCCTTCATTCCCCACACACTTCTTGCTCCAAGGATTTTGAAACCATAGATCTGATAGCTACTCACAATCTATCTTGACAAAGCGAATCTCAAAGCCACTCCAACCAAGATGATAATTCCAAGCCAATCAAGGACAAGCTCATGAAC
Source organism: Picea engelmannii (assembly GCA_009831015.1). NCBI lineage: Eukaryota > Viridiplantae > Streptophyta > Pinopsida > Pinales > Pinaceae > Picea > Picea engelmannii. Next base: position 81,973 of record ML797549.1, read on the forward strand.
CAATAAAGCTAACCCAAGCTAAATTTCTCCATGAGAACTCCTCTCCTTTTATAAGTTGAAGAGGATAAGGTGAGGAGGTTAGGATGATCCCACTAAATCATGAAAGCAGGTAAGATCCAAACCATTTGGATGCCACCTCACCATAGACGTTTCTCCTTCTAGAAGATTCGAGAAAATTCTCATTTTTCCCACGTGCAGGCATTCTTGCACCCTAGCTATAGAGAAACCTGCGAACACCTTATACCCTGGCAATAGTGCAACCTGCGAGAATGGGTCATTCTCGCACCCTGCCTATATAGAAACCTGCAAACTTCCTTTTTTATAAGGTTTTTACATAGGAAAATGCAACTTCTTTCCGCAGGAAAAGTTATTGTCCCTTCTCTCTTTAGGAAGTCAAGCCACTGACCCCTCTGAAGGAAACATATAGGTTTACATAATTAACGATCATAGGGATGAAGAAAATAATGTGTAACACTAAGTTTGCGCTCCTTCGCATCTGGGATAATCACAGGGAAGCTCTTGATTATTTCGGAAATCTGAGTCCAACCATAGGATAGTCTCTAGTTTGTTGAGGTATTTTATGGGTTAGAGCCATTGATTAGACATATGAGAGTTGATATTATTAGGAGCAAGTCACCATCCTTCACCAAAACCTTTATTCCCCTCATTCTAGCGATGCTGAGCCCTCAGATAAGGCCTTCTAATTTAGCCGAGTTATCAATATTGTGCCCTAATTTTCTTGCAAACATGGCCAGAATCACACCTTCATAATTTCATAGGATACCCCCAGCCCCATATTTCCCATGGTTGTCCTTTGATGCTCCATCGAAGTTCAACTTGATTACCTTGTCCTCCGGAGGTGTCCATGCTTGGGTGGATTTATTCCATATATGACTGGTACTTTATTCGCTTGTTGATACACCTATTCAAGTTTCCACTTAATGAAGATGGTTTCCTCCTCAACAGTCAAGAATTTATCTTCTTGCAACCATGTACAAGAAATTATGGATTGTTGAACATTTTCTTCGATTTTTTCCAAGACTTGTTGAATTGGAAAAGTATTTTATTTAAAAATTATTCTATTCCGTTCCTCCCATAAATTCCACATGACAATTCCTAGGAAGATCTCCCAGGCTCTTTTTAGGATAGTGTTGTGGAAGGGATCGACGAGCCATTATGTTATGGTTATGGTCATGTCATTGTTAACTCTCTTAGATCATCAAAAACGATCTACATGTTTTTACCATAGGACTCTCGCTTCCCGACAATTGCATAAAAGGTGATTTAGATTTTCTTCTTCCTACCTACATAGCATGGAAATGGAGGGGCCTTCATACATTCTCTTTCTTATCTCATCCCAGGTTAGTAATTTTCACATTAATACCAACCATAAAAAGGATGATATTTTTGGCCATATCTTGGGTTTCCAGATGCGCTGACACTCCATTTTCCTCACTGCATCTATTAGAGCCACTATCAGGAGGTATGAATCTCTGACTTTGAAGGTACCTTCTCCTTTGTTTCCCCATTGTAGAATGTTTGAGCCATTTCTGACTCATATTTTCCAAAGGAGTAGCTCCTCTTCAAGACTATTTTTCCTCATTGCTCAAGTGGATAGGACAATCTGCCATATTTCTCCAAACTCTTTCATATCCCTCCTCTGAAGTTCCCATCTCATTCCAATACTGATAGACATCAGTCCAACCTCTTTCAATAAAGGCAGTCCTTATCTGATCCATTTCCTCTTTTCCGCCGAAGGTGGGAAAATTTTCTCAAATGTCTTCCGATAAAGGGTCAACCTACCATCACGAACCTCTTAGAAGAATTCCGTGACATCCCTCAAAAATAAATATTTTTATTTTTGTGTGCTGGAAATTTATTTACGTTTTTGGCAAATTCAAATTTGGAATTTTTTTTCCATTTATGGAAATTCTGAATTTCGAATTTAATAATTGTATTTAATTATTGTGACTGTTGGGCAGAGATCTGCTTGGAGTCAACTAACTATTTGACTATGACACTTGTATCACAACATAATATTTATATTAACTAGAGGAGGACAAATGGAACAATCATGTTAAAAATCAGCTGACCATGACTCCATGAGAGGGGAACAAGTTGGAAATGCCTATGGGATGATGATTGCAAGTGGAAAATCAAAGATTTATTCACTAGTAGCCCCTGAAAATCAAGGATTAAGAAAGCTGGGAAAATCCCCAAAGGAGGGAAAAGACCTGGGCAAAAAAATAAAATGGATAAATATCATATGCAAGGAGGCAGGACGCTGCCAAGTATGTTGGGAAAGGATTTCTGAGCTCTCTTGTTGTTATGAACATTGTTGATTGAGTGTGAGGCAAGAGGAGCTTGCTGAAACAAAATTGCCTTGTTGTTATGAGAACTGTTAAGTAAGTGTGAGGTAAGAGGATAACTGTTGGAGTTGAAGGACATTGTTGAGGAGGAGTTTCCAAGTTCGCCCTCATGGATTCATGGTCAGGCTAGGGGGTGAATCGGGAAAGTGAATTTTCCTGCCCTATTCTACGGTTGGGAGGAACATGGTTGTTCCCTTTGTCTTCCCACAGATTGGATTCGGATATGTTTATCTACCCCTCTCTATTATGAATGGCTATGTTTTTACTTTGATGTCATACTAAATCCGAATTGGAATGATGTCCATTCTCTGTCTGAATGATTTTTCTGATGCATTGTATTGATTAAATCAGAACTGTAATGTTTTCCATTTTGTTTGTTGTGGGGAATATTTGTGAAGGAAATTTGTAATTATATTTTTGTAAATAAGTAAGGAAAGGAGGAGATTAATGTCAATGAGGCAGATCCTCTCTGTAGATAAATCCCCAGGAAACCAAACTCAGATCCCTCAGAACATCATTTATAATGACCAATCTCTGATGGAATGATATTCTTAATCATGTATTTACATAGATGCACAGATCTAGTACTATTGACTTTTAATGCATTGATTAAAAGAGGCTTTAAGTGAATATTATAGAATTTACCTTATACGGAAAATTTTATCCTTTGTGCCCTTCTATGCGTATAAACTCATAAGTTTAGATTTTAGGAATTATGTCAGGTAAACGGATATAGAATCCTTCTACCCCTATTGTTTTCACAGAACGAAAGTAAGAATACCAATACAAGGCAAAAATATTAGAGCTATGAAAATAATGTGAATTTCGGCATTCAGGACTTGTGGGTTACACTTATGCGAATGATCCCTTGCTTTTCTTTTCCAAACCCAAAAATCCCAAAGTGCGGGTCCCTCTTTCCTATCTTTTTTACAATTCATAAATTGTTGTATGTTGGATGTTGACTTTTGAAAACCTGAAACCCCGAATCCCAAAATCCCGAAGTGTTGGTCCCACATCCTTTCACTTTTCAGAATTCAGGAGTTGTTGTGTATTGTTGTTGGTTTTTTGAAAACCCAAATCCCTAAATCCTGAAATCCCAAAGTGTCAGTCCCACATCCTTTCAATTTTCATAATTCGAGAGTTGTTGTGTATTGTTGTTTGATTTTTTGAAAACCTGAAACCTTGAATCCCAAAATCCCGAAGTGTTGGTCTCACATCCTTTCACCTTTCAAAATTCGGGAATTGTTGTGCGTGGTTGATAGGAATTTGAAACCTTGAAACCCTGAATCCCAAAATCCCAAAATGTTAGTCAACATTCCTTTTCCTAATTTCAGGAATTGTTTGTGTTTGATGTTTTGGCTTTTGAAGTCGCGGGATTTCGAATCCCGAAATCCCAAAGTGTTTGGCATGTTTTTTTTCGCATTTTGGAAGTTGAGTAATGATGATGTTTGGGAACTGGAACTCATGAAGTCCCAAACCCAGAAACCTTGAAATGTGGGTCTCACCTTTCCTTTTTCGCATTTCGAAAGTTTTCATATGCTGTTGTTTGGGTACTTGAGCTCATGATGTCCCGAACCCCGAAACCCTGAAATGCGGGCCCCACTTTTCCTTTTTGCATTTCGAAAGTTCGTATATGCTGAAGTTTGGGACACTTGAACTCACAAAGTTTCAAACCTCGAAACCCCAAAGCGCTAGTCCAACCTTCCCTTTGTTTCTCATTTCAGAGGTTTGTATCTGTTGATATTAGTTGTTGCATCTGCGAATTTCCGAACTCCGAAATCCCAAGTACTTGTCACTTTTTGCGATTTCTGGAGTTGTTGTGTGTTGATGTTAGTTTTTGTATTCACGAAATATCGAACTCTGAAATTACGAAATGCTAGTCACCTTTCACAATTTTGGGAATTATTGTGCGTTGATGTTGGTTGTTATACTCGCGAAATCCCAAACTCCGAAATCCCGACATGCTGGTCAATTTTCACGATTTTGGGAGTTGTTTTTTGTTGATGTTAGCTATTGTATTCATGAAATCGCGAACTGTGAAATCCTGAAATGCTAATCACTTTTCGCAATTTCAGGAATTGTTGTGCATTGATGTTGGTTGTTGTACTCACGAAATCATGAACTCCGAAATCCCGACATGCTAGTCGCTTTTCGTGATTTCAGGAGTTGTTGTGTGGTAATTGGAGAATCTTTCCTCGATTGGAGGTATGGAAGTAACAAACTTGTTCACAAGTCGCTCATATAGTTAAACCTGTGCTTGTGTTATAGACATCATCAAATAAGAAAATATTGGTAATTTTTACAACACTTTAAATAAGATTGAAGGGAGGAGTATCCACTCATTGTATTGTCAAGTAGGAAGTTTTAAGTTGCATAGTAAAGACAATCAACGACATTAAGGTCTCTAGCAAACTTTCAGACTCAATCTTTATAACAGAAGACTTAATTGCTTGAATCTCGAAACTATGCAAGGATAATTGTACAAACAATTTTTTTTTTTTTTTGTGATAGTTTTTAAGGTACATTACATATGGTATAAAAGAAAAAGTTACAACACTGGGCATGAACAGGGCCACATTAATTTCTTAGTATATATTCTGATTTATGAAAAAAAAACTAATAAATATTGTGGATTACAGACATGAAGCTTTTTTGTTTTGTGTGGAATAATGGCAACTCAAGAAGGTGCTAAAAGAAAGGTAGTTAACTTTATTTCTGACCTTGAGTTTAGCTTAGATGGTCAAAAGATAAGGACCAATCTAAACATCCTACCACTAGGGTCTTATGATATAATTATTGGGATGGATTGGTTGGAGCAACACAAAGCAGTATTAGATTGTTATACAAAGATACTTAGCTATAAAGATAATTTTGGCACTGTTATAACAGCCCAAGGCATACCAAAACCTGTATCATTCAGACAAGTTTCAGTGATTCAACTCAAGAAATGTATTAGAAAGGGATGTCAAGTTTATGCCATCCAAGTGACGAATCTATTAGAAAAATAAGTTAAGCCCAAGTTAGAAGACTTTGTTGTCCTACGTGAATTCAGAGACATGTTTGTTGATGAGATACCAGAATTACCTCCTAGGAGAGAAATAGATTTCTCCATAGACTTACTACCCAGATCAACAACTATCTCAAAAGCACCCTACTGAATGAGTCTACCAGAACTGACAGAATTAAAAATACAATTACAGGAATTGTTGGATAAAGAGTATATCAAACCAAGTGTCTTGCAATGGGGAGCACCAATCCTCTTTGTGAAAAAGAAAGACTGTACTCTAAGACTATTTATCGATTATAGACAACTGAACAAGGTAACCATTAAGAACAAATACCCCTTACCCAGGATAAATGATCTGTTCGATCATGTTGGGGGGCCAAGATCTTCTCAAAATTGGATTTATGATCCGTTTATCATCAAGTTAAGATAAAGGACCAGGACATAAACAAAACATATTTTCAAACAAGATACAGACACTACGAGTTTGTAGTCATACCTTTCGGACTTAGTAATGCACCAGCCACATTTATGTGCTTGATGAACAACATTTTCAGCCAGTACTTAGACAAGTTTGTAATAGTATTTATCGATGCTATTCTAGTCTATTCTAAAATGGAGGAGGAACATGATGAACACTTACGAATAGTTCTACAAACACTAAGGAAACACAAACTATATGCAAAATTCGACAAATGTGATTTTTATCAAAAATAAATACAATATTTAGGACATGTGATTTCCTCGGAAGGTATTTCCGTAGACTCGGAAAAGATAAAATCCATTGCGGAATGGCCAGTGCCTAAGGATGTGGTAGATATCCGGTCATTCATGGGAATCACCGGATATTATCACAGATTTATAGAAGGGTTCTCCAAGATAGCCTACCCTATCACGTCACTATAAATAAAAGGGACCAAGTTTAACCGGTCACAAAAGTGTCAAGACAGTTTTAACAAGATAAAATAATTATTAACATCGACGCCCATCTTGAAGGTAGTAGACCCAGATAAACATTTCACAGTATGCGTTGATGCAAGTAAAGAGGGACTAGGTGGTGTTCTAACTCAGGAAGGGCATGTGATTTGTTATGAGTCCCTGAAATTAAAGGAACATGAGTGAAATTACGTCACTCATGACTTAGAATTGGTAGCAATAATACATGCCTCAAAAATGTGGTGACACTATATAATGGGCAGAAAATTCTTAATATTGACAGATAATAGTGGGGTGAAATATTTGTTTAACCAACGAGACCTTAATTCAAGACAAGCAAGGTGGCTAGCCTTCCTGAGCGAATTTGACTTCGAGGTCAGACATATCAAGGGTAAGGAAAATAAAGTAACACATTCTTTAAGCCGCAAAATCCATGGGTTATTTGAGATAAACATCAGCAGAGCAAAAAGTGATCTAGAACAAAGAATAAGGACGACAGGTATCAACGATGGAAATTACACTAAGATAATGGCAGAATTTCAAAATAGTATCGTAAACTCAGATAAACCAGATATAAGTATCGACAAGAAGGGACTATTAAGATTTAAAAATAGACTTTACATACCAGATTCATCAGAGATAAAATTAACTGTTTTAGATGAAGTGCATAAGAAACCATACTATGGCCATCCAAGTTACCAGAAAAAAATAACAAGACTTAGAAAACTATTTTACTGGCCTAATATGGAGGGCGAAGCAGTAGAGTACTTGGCTAGGTGCCAAGATTGTCAGCAGGTTAAGGCCAAACACCAACATCCAGCTGGCCTATTACAGCCATTACCAATACCATAATGGAAATGGGAGACCATATCGCTAGACTTTATAACAGGTTTGTCTAAAACTCATAAACATAATGATTCAATCATGGTTATAATCGATAAACTCAGTAAGTCTGCACACTTTATTCCTATAAAGTCTACTTTTAAAGCTATTAACATTGCTGAAATATTCATGAAAGAAATTTTTAGACTGCGTGGTATTCCTAAAATGGTGATTTCAGATAGAGACGTAAAATTCACATCCGCTTTTTGGAAGGAATTTTTTGCAGGGCTAAATACTAATTTGAATTTCAGTACAAGTTATCATCCACAAACGGATGGACAGAATGAAAGGAAAAACAAAATCATAGAGGATATGCTCTTCATGTATGTAAGAACAAAGCCGAACAAGTGGGAAGACTACCTACAATTGGTAGAATTTTCATATAACAATGGGTACCAAACTTTGGCTAAGTTGAGACCTTTCGAAATATTGTACGATAGAAAGTGTACAAATCCAATTAACTGGGATAACTCAGCTGACAGACTCATGGTTGGACTAGAGATACTCTAAGAAATGGAGAACATGGTAAAGAAAGCACAATAGAACAAGAAAGAAGCAGAGGATAGACATAAGAGTTATGTGGATCAGAAAAGAAGACACTTGGAGTTTCAAGTGGGAGACCATGTTTATTTGAAGGTCAAATCCCGAAAAATCTCGTTGAAGTTGGGGAACTGTGCCAAGCTAGCACCCAGGTTTTGTGGGCCCTTTGAGATACTAGCTTGAATTGGACCTGTAGCATATCAGCTTGCACTTCCAGCTAATCTAAGAATTCATAATGTATTTCATGTTTCTTTGTTGAAAAAGTATATTCATGACCCTACTCATATGATTGATTGGAACTTGGTGCAAGTGGAACCTGAGTGAGAGTTCCAGGTGGAACCCCTGTGCATTCTGGACCAGAGGGAAATAACACTTCGGAACATAGTTGTCGCTTAGGGTAAAGGTGCAATGGAAGCACTTTAGTCCCGAGGAGGCCACTTGGGAATTGGAGGGAGATTTGTGGAAATCTCATCCAATCCTATTCCAGGAAATGAATGAACATTGAGGACAGTGTTTGACTGAAGGGGAAAGGGATGTGACATCCCCCCAAAATAAATTTTTTTATTTTTGTTTGCTGAAATTTATTTCTGTTTTTGGCAAATTCGAATCTGGAAAATTTTTGCCATTTATGGAAATTCCAAATTTCAAATTTAATAATTGTATTTAATTATTGTGACTATTGGCAAGAGATCCTTTTGGAATCAACTAACTATTTGACTATGACACTTGTATCAAAACATAATATTTATATTAACTATAGGAGGACAAATGGAACAACCATGTTAAAAAATAGCTGACAATGACTCCATGAGAGGGGAACAAGTTGGAACTGCCTCTGGGCTGATGATTACAAGTGGAAAATTAGATATTTGGCCATTGGAAGACCCTGAAAATCAGGCATTAAGAAAGCTGCGAAAATCCCCAAAGGAGGTAAAAGACCTGGGCAAAAAAAAAAAATGGATAAATACCATATGTGAGGAGGCAAGACGCTGCCAAGTATGCTGGGAATTGATTTCTGAGCTCTCTTGCTGTTATGAACAATGCAGATTGCATGTGAGGCAAGAGGAGATTGGTGAAACAAAATCACCTTGCTGTTATGAGCACTATTAAGTAAGTGTGAGGCAAGAGGATAACTGTTGGAATTGAAGGACATTGCTGAGGAGGAATTTCCATGTTCGCCCTCATGGATTCATGGTCAGGCTAGGGGGTCAATCGGGAAAGTGACTTTGGATGCCCTATTCTACGGTTGGGAGGAATGTGGTTGTTCCCTTTGTCTTCCAGCGGATTGGATTCAGATATGTTGATCTACCCCTCTCTATTATGAATGGCTATGTTTTTACTTCGATGTCATATTAAACCCGAACTGGAATGATGTCCATTCTCTGTCTGAATGATTTTTCTGATGCATTGTATTGATCAAATCGGAACTATAGCGTTTTCCATTTTGTTTGTTGTGGGAAATATATGCGAAGGAAATCTGTAATTATATTTCTATAAGTAAGGAAAGGAGGAGATTAACGTCAATGAGGCAGATCCTCTCTATAGATAAATCCCCAGGAAACCGAACTCAGATCCCTTGGAACATCATTTATAATGAGCAATCTTTGATGGAATGATATTCTTAATCATGTATTTACATAGATGCACAGATCTAGTACTGTTGACGTTTAATGCATTGATTAAAAGAGGCTTTAAGTGAATATTATAGAATTTACCTTATACAGAAAATTTTATCCTTTGTTCCCTATTGTGTGTATAAACTCATAAGTTTAGATTTTCGAAATTATGTCAGGTAAACAGATATAGAATCCTTCTACCCCTACTATCTTCATAAAATGAAAGTAAGATTACCAATACAAGGCAAAAATATTAGAGCTATGAAAATAATCTGAATTTTGGCATTCACGACTTGCGGGTTACACTTATGCGAATGTTCCCCTACTTTTCCAAACCCCAAAATCCCGAACTGTGGGTCCTGCTTTCCTATCTTTTTAACAATTCAGAATTTGTTGTATGTTGGATGTTGACTTTTGAAAACCTGAAACCCCGAATCCCGAAATCCCGAAGTGTTGGTACGACATCCTTTCACTTTTCAGAATTCATGAGTTGTTGTGTATTGTTGTTGGTTATTTGAAAACCTGAAACCCCGAATCCTGAAATCTCGAAGTGTCGGTCGCACATCCTTTCACTTTTTGGAATTTGGGAGTTTTTGTGTATTGTTGTTTGGTTTTTTGAAAACCCGAAACCCCGAATCCTGAAATCCCGAAGTGTTGGTCTCACATCCTTTCACCTTTCAGAATTTGGGAGTTGTTGTGTGTGGTTGATAGGCATTTGAAACCCTAAAACCCTGAATCCTGAAATCCTGAAATGTTATTCCACATTCCTTTTCATAATTTCAGGAATTTTTTGTGTTTGATGTTTTGGCTTTTGAAGTCGCGGGATTTCAAATCCCGAAATCCCGAAGTGTTGGGCATGTTTTTTTTCTCATTTCATAAGTTGTGTAATGATGATGTTTGGGCACTGGAACTCATGAAGTCCCGAACCCCGAAAACTCAAAATGCGGGTCTCACCTTTCCTTTTAAACATTTCAGAAGTTTGCATAAGCTGTTGTTTGGGTACTTGAGCTCACGAAGTCCCGAACCCCAAAACCTCGAAATGCAGGCCCCACTTTTTCTTTTCTCATTTTAGAAGTTCGTATATGCTAAAGTTTGGGACACTTGAGCTCACAAAGTTCCGAACCCTGAAACCCCGAAGCGCTAGTCCAACCTTCCCTTTGTTTCGCATTTCAGAGGTTTGTATATGTTGATATTAGTTGTTGTATCCGAGATTTTCCGAACTCCGAAATCCTTAATGCTGGTCACTTTTCACGATTTCGGGAGTTGTTGTGTGTTGATGTTAGCTATTGTATTTGCGAAATCCAGAACTCCAAAATCCTGAAATGTTCATCTATTTTCGTGATTTCGAGAATTGTTGTACGTTGATGTTGGCTGTTGTACTCGCGAAATCCCAAACTCCGAAATCCCGACATGCTGGTCACTTTTCACGATTTCAGGAGTTGTTGTGTGTTGATGTTAGCTGTTGTATTCGCGAAATCCTAAACTCCAAAATCCTGAAATGATGGTCACTTTTCGCAATTTCGGGAATTGTTGTGCATTGATGTTCATTGTTGTACTCACGAAATCTCGAACTCCAAAATTCCAACATGCTGGTCACTTTTTTGCGATTTCGGGAGTTGTTGTGTGTCGATTGGAGAATCTTTCCCCGATTGGAGGTATGGAAGTAGCAAACCTGTTTACAAGTCGCTCGTATATTTAAACCTGTGTTGGTGTTATAGACATCATCAAATAAGAAAACATTGGTAATTTTTACAAGACTTTAAACAACATTGAAGGGAGGAGTATACACTCATTGTATCGTTGAGTAAGAAGTTTTAAGTTGCATAGTAAAGACAATCAACAAAGGTAAGGTTTCTAAAAAAAATTCAGACTCAAGCTTTATAAAAGAAGACTTAATTGCTTGAATCTTGAAACTATGCAAGGATAATTGTACAAACAACTTTTTTTTTTTTGGGACAGTTTTTGAGGTAGATTACAAATTCTTTTTGGAAGAACTCTTTGTTCTGCAAAGGGTTGTTCTAGATGAGCGATCATATTCGAGTACCATCCATCCTAACTATATCTTGTTGCACCACATTTTGAGCATATTTTGTCTTCCACAATTTGGCCCATAGAGAATCTAGGTATTAAACCCATCTCCACCATAGTTTGGATGCTAATGATTTCCCTACATACAAAGGATCTATAATACCCACACATCCATGGGATTTGGGCCTGCAAAAATTTTCCCCAGCTACTAGGTCCCACCTTGTTTCTTTGGTATCCCCACCCCAGAGGAAGGTCCTTTGGAGGTTTATGATTTATTTGAGGATTCCATTGGGAGAAACCAACACCAAAAAGAGATAAAGGGTCACACAACTCAAGACTGATTTGATTAGAAGGATTCTCGTTGGGAGGGTGAGGAATTGATGGGTCCAATTCACGATCTTGGATTCTAATTTCCCCAACATCTCTTACTAGGAGGTATTCCTAATGGTTCTATCTATTAATGGGGCTCCCAGATATTTAGAAGCAAGTCAGGACCTTTGGAAGGCAAGGATCAAGGCTATGTTTCTTTATACAATTAATGGAGTATTGAAAAAAAAAAAATAGATTTATCCAGGTTTATCATTGTACCTGAGGCTTCTTTGTACATATCCAAAATGTTCTTGATATCTTTGGCTTCCATTACTGTTGGAGTTCCCATAAGAAGGTTTCCATCCACAAACTATAAATGGGAAAATGGATCCATATTAGACTGAACCTTGATCCCTTGTATTTTCTTTTCTACCATATCCTTTTGAATTATTCTCCCCAACCCTTCTACTAAGATTATATAGAGGTAAGGGGATATGGATCTCCCTATCTAAGTCCTCTCATTGGAATAAAAGTTTTTGATGGAGAGCCATTCACTAAGATTAAGAAGAATGTAGAATAAATGAGTCTATTGATGCGTTGTATGCACTCCTCAACAAATCCAAAATCCTCCATTATTTTCTAAAGGAATCTCCATTTGATGCCATTATAGGCCTTTAACATATCCAAATTTATTAGCATTCCCCTGTTCTTCGAATTTTGCATGGAGTGCATTATTTCAGGAGAAGGTATTATGTCATCAAGGATTTGTTTCTCTTCCACAAAAACTCCTTGCTCTATAGATATGATGTTTTTAACCAAGGTTTTAAGTCTGTTAGCAATGCATTTGGATATTATCTTAGAGATTACATTGCATATGGCTATTGGTAGGAATTTACATGTTGTAATAGATTATTTTTCCTTAGGAATTAATGTTATGAATGTAGCATCGAAGGCTTGTAGAATGGAATTAGAGGATCTGGATTCTTCCACAACTTCCCATATGTCTCTCCCTATAATTTTCCATCATTTTTAAAAAAACTCAGAACTGTGAACCCATCAGGGCCAGGGGATTTGCCTGAATCCATCTCCATTATCCTTTCCATTTATTCCATTGATGTTGGTGATCTGGATTTTATGAGTAGAACGAAATGACTACAAATTATTAACTTAAAACAAAATGACAAAGATACAGTAAAACTAGTTTTCTATTCAATAATAAAATAAGTTGAAACTATAAAATGCAGCAGAAAACATGCTTGTCGGAATGGTGGTGACTTATCTCTGAGAAGAGATGTGACAACTATGCTCATTCAAAAGAATATGGTTATAGTGAGGCTCTAAAGGCCTTTTTACAATAAACAGGAATGTCAAAAACTCTATACATAAAAAAACCTAACCCTAGGAGATGAAACGCCAAAAGTCATGTGGGCCCCATTGGGGTAAGTAAGTACATCAACTTCCCATGGTCGTAACTTTTGCATACGATCTTCGTTTGACATGCTCAATACCTCATTAGAAATATCTATCCGAGTAATACAATTTTTGTGTGAGAAACATCCTAGGAACTTCCATGTTGCTCCCCATTTTCCCAAAAAACGTCATTTAGGGCCTCAAAACGGATCCAAAAGTTTCAAGACTCGAAAAACTGCTAAAAATAGTAAATTACCAAAATTGCCATAAAACTGTTTTGAGCCAGTTGGAAAAGATGGATGGCCACCGATATCCACATGGATCAATCCTCCCTCCTTAGGAAGAAATGGTCTCCATTGCGTTGAGTTCCCCCATCAAATGAGAAATTTATGTTGAATTTGGCCCCGGGTGAGCCACTTGCCTTGGTGTAGGAGTTGCCCTACTTTGACGACTCGATAAAGTTGGATCCTTTGCTATCGAGTTCCTTTGATCTATGTGTATGCAATATGATCACTAGATGTCGATTGTATGCAGTCGAGGTTGAGCTCTATTGGTGTTAGTTGTTCTGCTACTTCTGAGGTGTCCAATAATGGTGGGAAATAAGAGCGAAGGAGATCCACGTTGAACATTAGGTGCAGGCCAAGGAAAGGAGGAATGTTGAGCTCAAAATCATTATCCCCCATGAACTTGTTGATGGTCTACGCCCCATAATGGAGTGGGCAAAGCTTCCAATGGGGTCTTGTAAGGAATTTTTTCTGCAAGTGCAACCAAACTTTGTCACCCACCTGAAACTTATGTGGCACCCGATGTTGATCATGGAGTTTCTTGTACTTTTCATTGGACTTTTGTAGGATATCCTGAACCTATTGGCGGATGTCCTGGATCCACTCAGTGAACTAGGTGGCTTTGTCAGCTTCAGTTGGAGTAGGATATGAGTTGGTCGAGCTGACCGCAAGGGGAAGCGCAACATCTATGGGACCTAATGGTTGGAATCCCAACCCCACCTAAAAGTGGCTTTCGTCGGTTGAGTTATGCAGGGCTCGATTGTAGCTATGTTGGACATAGGGAAGGTTCTCATTCCATGTGTGAGGGTTATTGGAATTATACATGCAAAGAATATGCACAATCATTTGATTTACAATCTCAGTTTATCCATCTGTCTGAAGGTGGAAGGTCGTGGATTTGGTGATCTTGGTGTCGAGAAGTGACCAGAGGATCGACCAAAATGTGTTGAGAAATTGACTGTCCCGATCTGAGACAATGGTCTGTGGGATTCCAAAATGTACCCAGACTCGTTCAAAGAGGAGCTTGGTAGTGGCCTATGTTGTGATGTTCTTCTTGTAGGAAACTAGAATCACCATCTTAGAAAAGTGATCAACAACAAAAAAAACACAGTCATTCCCCACTTGGTGGGTGGGAGGCCCGACATGTAGTCCATTGATATGGATTCCCATGGCCTGTTATTCCCCTGTGGTCGGTTTGGAAATAATGCAATCAGTACAAGACTTGATATACTTGCTGACCTCCTGTCGAAGTTTTAGTCAGTAGAACTATTTTTGTAGCATCACCACTGTCGTTTTGACGTCGAAATGTCCTGCTACCCAACTGTAGTGGGCTTCCCAGATCAACTTCTCTCGCTCAATTGATGGAACACAGATATAGCCTAGACAACACAACAACCCATCCTAAAGATGTAAATTATCGACAACTGTGTTTGCACCCAACATTTGGTAGGTGGTGGCGAAGTCTGGGTCTGTATCATTGCCACAAGAGTCTAGCACTGTGGTGAGTTCCACGACTGGTGGTATGCTGATAAAATCAGCGACGCGATTGGTGCTTCCTATTTTATACTTGATGTTGAGGTGGAATTGTTTTAACTATGTGTACCACTTTTGATGGAGGTCATTCTACAATTTTCCTTGTGTCTGCATGAACTACAGTGGCTTATGATCAATGTGGATGATTGTCTCTTTCCCAAGAATATAATGTCTCCACTGGCGGAAGGCTTGCAAAATAGAGTACATTTCTTTGTCATAAGTAGGGTACTTACTGACAACATATGATAGTGTCTCACTATGTTAGGCCATGGGGTGGTCATACTGAGTGAGAACGATGCCCACAATGTAGTCTGAAGTATCTGTCTCGATCTCAAAGGGCTGGTGCATGTCTAGAAGTGAAAGTACTGGGGCTAAGCACAAGCACTGCTTCAAATAATCGAATGCTTATTGTTGGGACTAACCCCATGCAAATGTCTGGTTACCACCACCTCTGGTTATTTGGCTGAGGGCCCATGCAATATGGGATAATCCCAACATGAACCTATAGTAGAAATTGGCAAGGCCCAAGAAGCTTTGAAGCTCGATGAGTGTAGTTGGGGCTGGGATGCCACAGGTGAATTGGATATTGGCTGGATCCACATGCTCTCCATGTTGATCAATGATGTAGCCCAGGTAATGGACCCTATCCATGTCGAAGGAGAATTTTTCCAACTTGGCATATAGCTTGTGATGTCGCAGGGTGTGCAACACCTGTTGGATATTTTGCAAGTGTTTGGCCCAAGTCTTGTTGTAAATGACAATGTCATCCAGATACACCATTACAAAAGTATTGGTGAATGATCGCAGGATATCATACATCATCCTCATGAAAGTGGCTGGAGCATTTGTTAAACCAAAGGGCACGACAAACCATTCAAAAATCCCTTCCTTTGACTTGAATGTGGTCTTCCATACATATGTCTATTCTGTCTGGACCTGGTGGTAGACAAACTTCAGATCAATCTTACTAAAGTATTTGTCCATCGTGAGTTGATCAAGGAGGTTGTCGATTTGGGGAATCAGGTACTGGTTTCTGACTGTGATTTTATTTAGAGCTCGATAATCAATGCAGAGTAGCCAGGTTCCATATTTATTTAGTACCAACATGATTGGGCTTTCGGAAGGGGATGAGATGGGATGGATGTGCCCCTTGTTGAGTAGTTCTTAGATCTGTCGCTCTATATCCTCATTCTATAACAAAGATCGGTGATAGACTGGCCCATTGGTCAGCGATGTGTCAGGTGTTAGCTCAATGGGGTGCTTGACCTGGCAGTGTAGAGGTACCCCGGTAGGTGAGGAGAAGATATCTGAGTATTCTTCCATGACCTTATCTACTTGATTCTACTGTGTGGAGAGGTCGGCCTCAGGGACCCTGGATGTGGCTGTGATCTTTCACTCCTTCCGAGAGTGAATCACGAAGAAGACAAACTTCCCCGTCTGAGAGATTACCTTCCTGCATTTCTTAGCAGAGATCAAGGAAATAACATTAGATGAGACTGCCTCGGGTATCCTATACAATTTCATGTTCAAAGTAATAATAACACTATGAGGCCTAGACTCATATACAACATGACGTTTCCATAAAGAAGGTTGTCCCAAAAAAATGTCACAAACTTCGAGAGGAGCAACATCACACAATACCTTTTCTTTGAAGGGCTTGATGTCGTACAATAATCGACACTATTGGTTGACGTAGAGATCGTTTCCTTGGCCGAGCCATCCAATGGTGTAGGGTTGTGGGTGCGACATTGTCGGTAGGGCCAGCCGCTTGATCACCTCTACTGAGATGAGGTTTTTCTGGTTACCTCTATCAACAATGAAGTGTAGTGGTGTGCCTTTTACCCACATCAGTGAATGAAAGAGGTACTTTCCTTCTTCTGGCTCATCTCGTTCACCAGGTTGGAGCTTGGTGGTAGAAACGGTGGCACTGGGTTCCATGTCAATGATCCATATTCCCCTTTCTGGTTTTGAATCAGAGTCAGAACCTGCATCTAATTTAGAGGCTTCCACTTCGGCCACCAACGATTGCTTTGAGCGGCAGTCAGCAGTGTTATTCCAAGGGATCTTATGGAAGTCGCACCACTTCCCAGTATCTTTCTTTTTATTTCCGGTGTCCTTCTTTTCTTTCGACTTGGATTGGTTTTCCTAATACTATACATATTTTCTCTCTCCTTTGTTCTGTGGGTCGGGGCCCCCTCTCCTGGCTTTTGTTGTGAGGGGTTCTCAAGCCCAAATTTGCGTGTCTTTTGTTTGAGCTTTTGATCGATTTTTATGGCATATCGGTAGGATGTGCCCAAGGATAAGATGTCTAGAAATTTCATTTCGATCCAGATGTATCTGTGAAGAGAACTGCGATACTTGAGCACCAGATGTTGCTTTGAATCTTTGATAGCTAGATTGGTGTGCAGGGTATGGAAGATGTTTGTGAAATATGGCACTGCTTGGTCTCTTTCTTGCCGCAGTGTGGTCCATTTAGTATACAAGTCGTCATAAATTCTGAAAGGGTAGTATTGTTCCTTAATAACATCCCTTATGAATTCCGTGGTGGTTGTGATTGTAAATAATGAGGGTTCCTCTGTTTCCTTTTTCTCACAGAACGTTTCCCACCAATCTTTGACATGGGGAACAACTTTGAGGAGCACAAAAGTAATCTTTTCTCAATTTGAAAAGTTATGGACAAAAAAAAACCCTTCTTGTAGATTCAACCACTTGTCTACAGCATCTGCGTCTATCTGACCGTCAAATATGGGAATATGGAAGTTTATTTGTACCTTGAAGGGGGTGGCACCTCTGCTCGAAGAAGATGCATCGCCTGTTGGTAATCGCCGAAGGATTTGCACGAAACTATCCATCATCTCATTCCTCTATTGCATGAGGGATTCCTTAAGCAAAATTTTGAAAGGATCTTCTATCTCGTCATCTTTATTTTCTCCTACCATCAGAGGTCACTTGGGCGTGTGAGATATTTTGTCCTCAAGAGAAACAAGATCGAGACCCAACTCTTTGTACTTTGACCTCGTTGGGGACATGCATTAAGAAGACAAGGAGTAGACTGCTTTGATACCATTGATCTAGATTTTATGAGAAAAATGAAATTACTACAGATTATTAATAGGTTCTTAACACAAAATAACAAAGATATAGTAAAACTAGTTTTATATTCAATAAGGAAATAAGTTGAAACTATAAAATGTAGTGGAAAACATGCTTTCTGGAATGGTGGCGGCTTATCTCTAAGAAGAGATGTGACAGTTTCCCTCATTCACAAGAAGATGGTTACAATGAAGCTATGAAGGCCTTTCTACAATAAATAGGAATCTCAAAAACCCTAGACATCCTAAAACCTAACCCTAGGAGATGAAGCACCAGAGGTCATGTGGGCCCCGTTTGGGTAAGTCAATACATCAACTTCCCGAGGTCGTAACTTTTTCATACAATCTCCGTTTGACGCGCTCAATACATCGTTATAAATATCTATCTGAGGACTACAAATTTTTTGTGAGGAACATCAAAGGAACCTCCATGTTGTTCCCCGTTTTCCCAAAAAACGTCATTTAGGGCCTCAAAACGACTCTAGAAGTTCCAGGATCCGAAAAACCTCTAAAAATAGTAAATTACCAAAATTGCCAGAAAATTGCTTTGAGCTAGTTGTAAAAGGTGGGTGGCCACCGATATCCACCTAGATCAGTTGGGCTCATCAAAAATCAGTTTTTCTATAGAGTGACTAAATTTGGGATGCATCATGTAATCTTCTAGATAGTTGCTTCTCTACCTCCTACAGGTTCAATTAGTAAAAGTTGAAGGTGGCTTACCAGTTCCTTTTTTGTATCCTCAATAGAATCTACTATTTATCCTGAGGATATGGTAAGAGATGTTATCCTATATTGATACCTTCATTGCAATAAAGAGTTATGTAAAAACTTTGTGTTCTTGTCTCCCTCTTTCATCCATTTTACTCAGGATTTTTGTTGCCAAAGAATTTTTCTTGTTTGTATATTTTGTCTAGATCTGAACTAATATTTTCCTCCCTATTCCTTGCTTCCTCTATCTATTATCCTGTTGTTTCTTCCAATTGAATTCCATCCATTTATTTTTCTAGCCATTTATTTTCCTCAAAAATATTTCCAAACACTTTCTTGCTCCAATTCTTGATTTGGAACTTGATTTGTTTGAGTTTATGATGAAATTGATACATTTTGGTGCCATCCAAATTTGTATTTTCAAACCACCAAGTTTCAATGTTCTATAGAAAGTCTTGATGTTCCATCCAAATTTGTTCATATTGGAAAGGATTTGGTCGAGGGGTTATTTTATCCTCCTAGGAAAGGTTGATCGGTCGATGATATGAGTCAGAGAAGGGGATGACTTCCATCGATATTTCTTCTTGATATTGAAATGTGATAAGGAGGCGATGGCCAAAATCCCAAAGAAAGTTTGGAAAGATTGTGAAGTAGAAGCGGTTGATTTGGAAGGAGCTTCAAGAGGCCTGGCTATTTTGTGGGATCCGGGGAAATAGAGAATGGTTTTGTTCTCCAACATTTTGAGAATTTTAGAGATTATCTTTTTTGAGATAGGATCTCAAACCCAGGGGTTCATATTGAATGTGTATGGCATGCTAATTACCCATCTCAAGTGAGGCTTTCTAGAATCCTTACATCACCCAGAGGGGGATTTTAAAAGGCCATTGCGCAGTCATTTGGGGTTACTTTAATATGATCACTTTTCTCCTAGAGAAAAAATTAGGTATTAGACGTTTGGAGGGAGAATTTCATATTAATAGATATCCAAACTATTAATGGTCCATTTACTTGGAGCAACAGAAGAAGTTTCCTAAACTAGAACAACCTCTTATTTTTCCTATGTAGTTATACTTTTTAACATTATGTGTTTGGATGGGGAATTCATACCTTTCACATTCCATGAGATGAGATTCATAATATAAATTTTATTGGGTTTGGAAATATCTTTCCGAAAGGCCTAACATTTTTCCTGAATCCACTAAATGAGATCTTGTTTCTTCTATGACCTCTCTATACAATTTTCTCCCCCTCTTATTCTCTTCACTAGGGGTTTCTTAAGGATATTTAGAGGGTTGGATTTTACCCCCACACTGATTGAGGATAATTCTAATATCCCCAGGCCTATATCCTTACCCTTTCTTTCCTGCGATTCACCTTGTATATTTTTGTGTTGGTCCATGGTCATTTTGATTATTTCTTGTTCTACTTGGTCTTGCCACATGGATTTTATATTAAATTCCACCTTTTCCATTTAAATTCATGTTTTCCTTCCTTTTGGACTTGCTCCTCTTGATCTGGATCTTGATCTTCCTGATATTTCATCTCCAACTCAGTTTCTCTATTATCCATTGGTTTTTCTTTTAGATATGGTTTCTAACGTTTCTCTATGGTTTCATTTATTTGTGCTTCCTTTTTATTTTTCTCCTCTTGGGTTTGCTCCTAAATTCCTTCGTTATTCTCCTCCATGGATTTAAGTTCATTATTATTGTTATCTTCTTCCTTTGTTGTAGTATTTCCAAGTCTTCACCCCACCTTACGCTTCCCTTGGATCTCGGTGAATCCTTCTACATATGTTCCTTCTTTAGGTTTGTTGTAAATTTATATTTAGGGTACAATATCTGAATAAATGACCATGAACGTGGAATTTTATACACCTAAAGGGGATATTCTCATCATTTAAGTTCTGGCTCCATTCATGGTCCTGGTATGACACTATTACGACCTCTGCTAGAGATCTTTCCATGCTCATGTAGATGTAGATATGAACGTACGAAATATATTTAGTAACCTTCGTGACCTTATAAATATTTATGAATACTCCAAGGGTGTTCCCTATTCCTTCCAAGGTCTCGATTTCCTGGAATTATTGTGGTAGCAAGTACAATCTTATCCAAACCGAGGTGACTGTGAAGTTCTATTTCTATGGAGAAAATATTTCCTTCTAGTAGCAGAGATGGAGGCCTATAGAATTGAAGAAATATGGGTCTTCTTTAAATACGTTTTCTCTATATGAAGGGTTAGAAAATATTGTTGTGAAGAAATCCTTGGATCCTAGATTTAGCTCGACTTGAACCTTTACTTTCCACCGAGAGCTCACCCAACTCATAAGAGCTTTTTCCAATGGTGAAATCCCCATAGATTTTCCTATTAGAGCATGATTTTTCATGTATTGGATATAGTTACCATTAATATGAGAAGTAACCTTATACCTTGTGTTTTCCTTTGTTCATGTATGGCATCCATTTACTTTGCATTTTTTGGATCCAACATTTCTTGGATTGGCTATACCTTCATTACTACCCTTGTCTAGACCCCCCTTGACTTTCCTACCTTGTCTGATTCTAGCGTAGCCATTCACATACTCCCTATCCTATATTTCTCCCCTCACAATTATTTTGAAACCATAAACCAACCATCCTATCTCGCTAACCCGCTTCACTCACCATTCTTACCCAATATTCAAAATTAATCTCTTAAGATCGAGGGTTTTTTACATTATTATTAAAACTTTAAAAGATTAATTTAATTAGTTATAGTTATTATTTTTGTATATTTAAATAATTTATGAAAGCGAGGGGATGAAGTATAATATTAATAAAAAAAATGAGTTACTTATATGATGACAATGGTGGTTAACGTACACTGGGACCAAAATATTTCTATCCGACCTTAGGAAAAGTAAGAGGTTACTTGGATTTCTTTAAATTTTATTTCGATGCTTGAAAAGAATTAATAAAAATGTTCCAAGATCAATAAGCTTTTGATGACTTAGAATGTTAGAAATGTTGGTATTCTAACAAATATTTTGAAACTAAGATCTAATTTGGGTATACGTAGGGCATTCTAAGAGAAAAAAAAATTCTTCTTCAACCCTTCTCGAGTCACAAAGGTGACATATTATTTCTTGCCATGGTGTTTTGGGGATTTCCCAATGCCCAATTTTGAGAATTAGTTCTTATTTTAGCAATATTGATTATCTTCTTTAAGCTGGTCAAAACAAAGGGATACTTTTGATCTTCAAGGTTAGGTTTAACCACATCCTTGTAATATGTTAATTTTTTTTATCCTCCAATTATTTATCACACAATTGATTCTCAAATTTATCTTTCAAAGTGTTTTTAATATCATCGATATTTTGCAGGATAACTTCTTCTTTTATTCCCCAATGATTTAGCTGAGACTTGGAATCATTATGCCATCCCCACTTGATTCGTTTGTGATTTTGGCTAGAATTTGAAGCAATTTTGGGGAGTCTCTTGTTATCCATGTCGTTTATCTTGTTCTTGTATATTAAGTACCTAACCATAGTTGTGTTCTCAATGGGGGAAATGATCGCTTCGATGAGTAGGATAGGATAGGGTGTATTTCCCTTAATTTTGAGATTATAATTGATAAAACTCTTTTGGACCTACTCTAGAGTGCTGAAACAATTTTTGGGAGTCTATTTTCATGAATGTTTTTTATCTTGTTCTTGTACATCAAGTACCTAATCATAGCCAAGATCTTAATGGGGTAAAGGGTAGCTTTGATGAGGAGGATAGGATAGGGCGTATTTCCCTCAATTTTGAGTTTATAAGTTATAAAATTCTTTTAAATCTTCTTTATCTTTCTCTGTAATTCTCGAGAGATATTTCATCCCCAAACTTCACATCCATATAAGATAATAGGAGTGACAGGAGTCTCAAATATGATATTTTTCTTATTCTATAGCCAAAGGTATCCTAATTTACAATAATTTTCAAGCCCATAATAAACTTTTCACCTTCCATTTATCATTTTCTCAATGCTATAGTTCTAATGGAGCTTGTGATGAATATCAATTCCAAGACACTTGTACAAAGACGCTTTCTCCAAGATATTCTTTTCACATACAAAATTATCGTCAGTGATCTTGTTGGATTTAATGATCATAATCTTTGTTTTGTCAATGTTCACCATCGTACCCATACTACAACGTTACCAAAAAATTTAAGTTGCTTAAAATTTTTGACATTAAATTAATAATTATATACAAATTATAAAAGATAAATTTAAAATCTTAAAAAATAATAGACATTAGTGTTTGGAATGGCTAAAAGTTTCAGCCAAAATTGTAGGAAAAGTTAGTAGTGACAACATTATGTATTAAAAAAATATTTTAGACTACAATGTATCTACATAATGATAGATTTTAAATTTTATTTCGATCACATTGGATACCAACACAACTTT
>ML797549.1:113290-159868 GCA_009831015.1 Picea engelmannii
TTTCTAGATAATTGGATTAATCCCTCAACAGAATGCCCAAAAAAAATGTGATAACTATTGGAGCTGAATCTTTGTACATATGTGTGGAAATGTGTTTTTAAGAACAGATTGTTTCTAGAGTGAAATCCGCTACAAAAAGTATCGCTGTCCAAGACTGTTGGAGCTACAATAAGTATCGCTGCCCAAAATTGTTGGAGCTTTCAAAACGTAAGTTGTGATATGTCAACCACTGTGAACAAAATGGATTCAAACTTCAAATTTGCAGCCAATTGTTTCGAAGTCTTCTGAGTCAACACAACGTTCAAACACATGTCTCCATAAAATAATCGATCTAGTTTCAGGGCCGCGTTTGCAGAGAGGATATGAGAATAATTAGATTTCAAGCTCTCTAAACACTGGAAACACCGTTACCGTCATCCATGAAATCTACCCAAGAACAACTGTGAGAATATGTCAATACTCAACAACAATTGTTAGAATATGTCAATAGAGTCAATTATGACCGGGAGGTTGCTTCAGGATGCTTCATTATTCCTCTCATACCAATGCAAATTGAGAAATAGAACCAGATGCATCGCTAAGTATATGGTAAGCCATTATTTGTTGAACCTAGTTGTTGGAAGACTGCGAATTGGTAGCGGTGGTTATTATGGACATTACCTTTATCAGTTTCTTAGATGTGGGCACTAATCTGTTGCGTTTCACTCTTGATAATATATACAGATTTATGGTGTGGTATGATGTGTTTTAAAGTATGTATGTTAAAATTATTTAATAGAAAACCAATTAATAATATATACAGATTTATGGTGTGGTATGATGTGTTTTAAAGTATGTATTGTAAAATTATTTAATAAAAAACCAATTATAAGAACATAGTATTATAATTTAAATAAAAAACTAATTATAAGAATATGGTATTATAATTTAAATTAGTGGTTTTCAATGTTTTTGAGTGTCAATAAAAAAATAGTTGATTTGATTATGTCTACATTGTGTTAGATGTGGTGGGACTTGTTGTTCTTAGGTGCTTCAAGATCCCCAATTACAGGTTATTCTTGTGTATATTGTTGTAGATGTGTTTAAAGAAGGTCAATTGTATGATTTATTGCTCATAATATTCAGTAATTAGATTATTGTCCTATATAACTGTTTTGAAATTTTCTCTTAGGGGAAATTTCACAGATTGTAGTGTATCCATATGATAATTTAGTATGGAGATTGTCTTTCAAGAGGTGGACAAATGTCAATTTTACAAATTCGTCAATGATGGTTAGAAACGGTGTTATCTCAAATGAGTTGAAAGTAAAGCTCGAAGTTGTGGAGAAGAAAGAGCTTGTATACATATTTCACAGTGGATAGGAGTGTTGATGAAGACCATATAAACAAAAATATCTATGTTGAAATTTGATAATTGTAATTATGATATAACATTTGTAATGTAACCATTATGGGAGGATGTTGGAATAATGCTTACAATATAATTGGTTTGGATTTGGTTTGAATCTGTTGGAGATTTCCTTGAGATTGTTGAGAGATTTTCTCAACAACTATCTCTATGTTTAGAGATAGTTGGATCTTATTCCAACTATATATAGATGTAATATTGTGTGTAATATATGTAATAGAAACTATTATTTGTGTGTATAATCATGTGCTATGGTTGCTCTTTCCAATTTTATCTTTAGTTTTTACATAATCTCTTTATATACTTATAATAATATAATTTTTTAATTAAAATATTAATTAGAAAAAGTTAATTATTAATTTAAAAAAAAACATATTAATATATTTAATAATTATTTTAATTAATTAAACTACTAATGATTTTAAAGAGAAAATTGATTTTATATATAATAAAAAATATAGAAAACATATTAATATATTTAATAATTATTTTAATTAATCAAAATATTAATGATTTTAAAGGAAAAGTGGTTTTATATATAATAAAAAATATAGAAAAGTAACTTTTGAAGATGATAGAAGAATGAAATAAGGATTTACAAAAATTAATGGATGGAAGATTTTTTTTAATTATTATTGGGCGAAAGAAGTTGTAGTTTTAAAATGAGAAAGTTTAGAAAAGTTATATAATTAGTTAAAGTCTTGAAGATATGTAGAAGAAGAAATTGGTGAGGTTTTTCATCATTTAAGTTTTGAATGTTTGTAGATGAAAAGTTTGATAAGGTTGTTAATAATTTTAAATAATATTTTTTTATAATAATAAATTTAAATTTGTAAAAATAATAATTTTTTTGATAGTGATATGGAATTTAAAAGTGATTAAACTAATGACAATTACCAATTTATAATTTATTGTTCAAGTGGTGGAATTTCGTTTAATGTTTTATTAAGCTCTCAAATAAATGTATAGGTTGTTTATGATGTAGAGACAATGACTCATTTTTTGTTGGTAAAAGTAGACTAAGCAAGTATATATCTATTTTAATAGGTGATTTATTAAGAATTGAGGGATCACATTCTTTAAGGTGAAAACCTTTTTCCAAGTTTTACATTTTAAAAAATGCATGCACATCAAACAAATTGAACCCTCTCAATGCTTTATAAAATTGAAGTGGATTAATATTGGTTTATCCTATTCCATAATCCATTTTTAAAAGTTTTTGTATTTCATTTTAATAGAAGTCAATTTTCTTTTCTCTTTTAATTTCTTAACATAGCCATGACACATGACACATAGATGTAAAACTTAATTACTTTATATATACATAAAACATACAAATTGACTAATTAAAAATAGAAAAAACAAAAAAAATACCAATTAGATTTACATTATTCCTATTACTTTATTTTTAATTTTTTAATGGACAAAACAATTTACAATTTATTGACACATGGACATGACACATAAATTTATTTTTCTCTTTTAATTTATTAACATAGTCATAACACATGGATATAAAACTTAATTACTTTATATATAATACATAGGACATGTAAATTGATTAATTACAAATAGAAAAAACAAAGAAAAATACCAATGAGATTTCAACATTATTCCTATTACTTTATTTTTAATTTTTTAAATATAATTTATGAACAATATATGAAAACGGACAAACGAAAAAAAATTACAATTTATGGAATAATAAATTTTGAAATTTAATATAAATCATTTTTTTAATTAAATTTATATTAATTTTTTTTATTACAAATATATTACCTTTCATTCATCTCATTTTTTTTTAATTAAAAATTGTTTGTTATAAATAATTACAAAATGAAAATGGCCCAATTATAGAAAGTGCCTCTCAAAAGACTTGAGTTTTCTATTGTAGAAAGAAAATTGTTTTTTCTTATTTGTTGTTAGAGTTTCCTTCAATTTTCACCATCTTTATATCATGAAAGTGTTAAAACTCTAATCATAAGTTAGTTAAGTTAACCTAACTGTTATACAGTTACATGACGGTTATGGTATTCTTTTGTTATATATGTACGTCTATGTACATGATTATCATAAGCATTGATGAATATAGTGTATGCCTTTTCTGCCAGTATTTATTTATCTCTGTTCATCATGGTTTCTTGATTGTTTCTATTATTTCCATTATGTTTATGCTATTTTCTTCATTATGAATCTAACAGTGCTATCAAAGCATGTCTAAGCCTCACTTAATCACTGAAGGGCTCAGGTCCCAGAGATTTGAAAGAAGCTTCGTGTTTGAGTTGAACCTGTGGAGAGGAAAATGTGAAGCAGCAAATCCAAAGAAAATTTTCATTCCTAGTTCGTGTTTCTGGTCATTTCGTGCGCAGTGAAGAACGTAGAGAAAGAGAAGATGCAGTCATTTGGCCTTGCACCTCGTTTAAGCAAGTAAATAATCGGTCACGGTCATCCCATTGGACAGTGGCTAAAAATGGTCTTGGTTACTAGTCTGGCCATCCAAATGAAGTTTGCTAGTTCCATCATACACATCATTGCTAGTTCCAGCATACCTATGTGTCTGTGAAGAAATTCATATTTAGAGGAGCGACATCAGATCAATTGGTTGGAGAGTCGGAAGAGAGGGAAGTGTAGCCGATCTGCTTGCATGCAAGAAGATGTGAATATGTGAGAAGCCAAACCATGGAGAAGTGTAAAGAATCCCGAAGTGAGGCATTGATTTGATCCTACCAAAGGAAGGTTGTAGCGAGAGGAGCCTTGCTCGACCATATAGGAGAGATTCGTAGGAGCTTTTGGGGGAAAGAATAATTCGGCCTACCCTAGTCGCTGTGCATAAAGAAATTTTCGGTAAAACAAAAAAAGAACCTCACTAAAGAAATTTTGGTTTACGCTTAAAAGCTTTAAGCTTTATGAAATATTTTTGAATTTTTTTTATTTAGGGAGTGTTATATCACAGTTTATAGCTAGGTCAAATGGCTATGAAGTAGAAGGCCAAACTGGCGTAACAAGAACTTATCCCACCCAATGTCACCACGATGGGGAGGTTCTTTCTCTTTAGGGAGGTTAGGCCCAAGGGAGACGTCCCCGACAACCTAGAGTTTTGAAGAGGCAAAGGTTTAAAAGTCAAAGTAATGTTCCCCCTTCATAGGTCACCACCAAAACAGATAGTTTGGCTAAACAACCAAGAATGAAGTGTAGGCCCAAAGAAGAACACTTGCCCGGAACAAAGCAAACTAATATATATATATGCAAGCTATGATTCAATAGGTTAGTACTTCAATAGACTATCTAATATCAATGTATAAGCAATTGCAACAGTAAATATTGACGAAGTCAATGTTTGTTAATATAGTAATGAAATAATGTTACTTCACCAATAAATATCAAGATGTTGTAGCAATCAATGTATCCAATCAATTCCTCATTCAATAAATGATTACAACACCATCAAATTGCTTAATATATAAAAAATGTTGCGTCAAGATGAAATAACCAAGTGTGACGTCAACTTTTTTAGGGTTAGTAGTTAGTTAAGGTTTCAATTTATAAGAGTTTTAGAGTTGTTTCAATCACTTTAACTTCAACATTGGAGGCTAAATATTAGTGCCAAAGGGTTATGGAGTCAAACTGTGAAGGACACACAAGTTGAAGTGGATGAGATTCAAAGAACAAGAGGGAAAGGTTTCAAGGTGTTGCAATAGCAGGGCCTTAAAGGCAGAACCCTAGGGGAGAGAGGCTCACTCTGGTGTTTCTTAAGCAAGGCCTCATGCTCTCTCCTCCTTCCCAGCAAACATCTAGCTCAAAGACAAGTAAAATCAAGACAAGAGAGTTTAAAGAGGGAGAGTGTTGCAAAGACAAGGCTCTTTCATCAAACCCTAAAAGAAAAATGACCCTAGGTGTAGATAACCTAGGCATGGGACGTCCTCTTCCTCTTGAAGTTTAAAGGTAAGGCTAGCTTAAGGGAAGAAGAAAGAAAGAGTGTAGCAATGGCTAGGCTCTATTCTTCTTCTTCAATGGCTAAAAGATTTTTCTATCAGGGGACATGAGACAACGACCTACTATTGTGTTTCTCCCCTAGGGTTTTGATTTAGAAATATTTATAAATAAATGCAACAAATTTAAACTAAAACCATTCAATCAAGAAGTTTTGCGGAAACATACTTACAAATCATCAATAAAATATCATGCAAACCCTAGTTGTAAACCTTCCTTCAAGAAAAACACCATAAATTACCAAAAATATCCTCCCCAAACAAGTGCACCTTCCTCAAAATAGCCAAAACCCTAATAGGGCGCAAAAACTCATACCTCACTAGAAGAGTGAGTGATGTGTTATGTCAAAATGAGGCTAAAACTCCTTAATATATAGTGTATCAATGAACTTAATTAATTTTAGATCATAAAAAATGGCCGGCAAGAGAAGAATATTGTTTTTACATTAAATTGTCAAATTAAAACCCTAACTGAGCTGTAATAAAGGTAAAATCCCCTTCAAGGGAGGCACTAGCCCTTTTTCTAGGGAAGATGAGACATACAAGAGAAAAACGTTAGCCCGCCAGGGGATTCTCCAACATGCCACATGTGCCACTGCTGCCCAGTCTGCCTCCAAGAATGACAATGAAGCTGGATGACATCATGGTAAGGATGGGGACGCTCTGAGCCTTCCAAGGTCAATGTTCCAATGAAAATGGGTCATTCCCTCTAGGGCAGGCTCTGCCAAAGTTGCTTTGGTGAAACGTCCTCTTCTTCTCCGATGAAAAACCTCATTCAAATACTGTCCTATCTCTACCCCTCTGATGGGGTCTCAAAAACCATCTGATGGGCTCTTCAACCCCATGGAGGTACGAACTAATCATCTCCCCATGTGTACCGGTCCAAATGGTACATGTCCATTGGGCATGGTCCTACACATCAAAAACTACGCCCTCCATGGGCTCATTAGTCATAGGGATCATAACAATGTCAATCACATTTCATCATTAATATTATCAAACATATTCATAAAAACCTTGATATATCGTTCAATAGCTCAAAGATATTACAAAAATCAACAATACAAGATCGAAGAAAAGCACAAGACATCCTATTGGGCTAGCATCCACAAGAGAAGGGAAGTTCCCAAGAAGGTTTCATCCAAGCCATGTAAATGAGGTGATGTGGCCAGGGGATGTCCAGACAAGTGGGTAGAGTGAGAGAAGGGGAGCTATACCCATCATGGATGCAAAAAAATTTTAAGCCTGTTCTTGCCTTTATTCTTTCTTTATTTTCTTTTTCTTTTTCTTTTTATTTTTATTCAAGGTCTAACTGGAGGACACTACCTTGGCATGGTGACCAGAGATGACAGTGTTACCCACAAGTACTTTTACAAATATGAGAAGGTTGTCTCGTGATCAGACCCCCTTTCCCTTGGCCACGTAACCAAAGGTCACTGCCCTGGTGTGGTAACCAAATAGTGGCAATGTCATACTGTTAGGTACCCATGAACCTAATAGGATGGCTCATGATGAGACCCCCTATCCTCTTGGATAGGTCTTGTTATTATTTTTCGGGTCCCTCTTGTTTCTTGCTGAGAGGATTTTTATTGCCTTCTCAGGGATCCCTGGGTGAGGCATCTAGAGGTTTTGTTTCTAGGATTTTATATTTTACCAGCTTCTATTACCTTCTGGGCCTTTAGCCCCTTCTTCCCACAAGATAAGGTGCAACCCTACAAATAAGTCAATCCAATGCCCGGACCAGGGGAATGGCATAATGAGCGGGAGATAAGATGAAAACGTGGTGGTATGATGGGAGTGGACGATGGCTCTTCAGAAATCCCCCAGATGGAAAACAAAAACCAATGGGTACAGTCTTGCTACGACACCCTGTCAATCTCCCCAATCATGGTCAAGTGGGTTACTATAAGATACAAGTAGTCATCAGAGATAAAAGGAGTCATATGCATATATCCAAAGGCTATAATGATCAAAAGTGACACATACCATGATACTTGGACCAATTACCTCATTGATCAAGAGCCTTCTCTGATACAATACCAAGATGATGGTGATGGATGTTGTTGTTGTTAACAAGAAAAATCTGACGAAAGAAGAAAAGGATGGGCCCTCCAGGGCCATGCTCAGGTCAATCCTGCTTTTGGTACTCCATGTCTAGGACCCGTGGGCCTCAAGACATGATCTCCCTGTTATCCCTAGAAGTCTGGGATAACATCTGGCTCCAACTCGGGGACATGTGCTCATCATGGAGTGCATGAGAACCTCAACATCTCTGGCATAACCTGCAGACCTGCTCAAACTCGATAGGGCAATCAGTAAAAAAAATGGGGCGGTAATGCCACCCCAGCATTTATAGGAATATATATAAAAAATAAATTAAAGCAATCAATATGAAAATGTGAAAGAAAACTAACATGAAAGGAAAATGGTATAATACACAAGGAATGCCTACTTACCTGTACTTACCTGTGAAGTCAGCTCCCCCCACCTTGGTGGGGTTTAAGGAGGTGCCCGCTGATACGTAATGGGGGCCTTCTTCCTTCTATAGTGGATAGGTAGTATGAGCTATCAACTGATTCCATTCCAGTTTTGAAGGGTCCGAGCCATGACTATGTGCTTCCTTTTACATTAGTTGGATCTCCTTTCTAGGTATCCCACATCCATACCATATCTCCCTCTTTATAATTTCTGACTTTGTAATTGGTTGTTCCCTGAACAACCCTGGTGTATTGGACTGAGGGAGGTGGGTGGGCTTCTGTTGTAAAAACTTCTTGTTGAGACGGGTGGATCTGTATGTCATCTTCATGTTTCTTTAATATCTTTATCATCCCAATTTCTTTGTTCTTGAATTCATCTAGGAGTTGTTGGTATTCTTCTTTCTTGGGCCATTCGATATGATCAAAGTCATCCTCTGTTTCAAAGGGCATGTCTACCAGAGAATACTTTTGAAGATTTTGTATCATCTCGTTCTACGCTTTGTAATTATTGACGGGATGAACAATATCCTGCACATGGTCCTCAGTTATTGGCACATTGAGTAGATGTCCTACCATTCCATTTTTCAAAGGTAATCGCAAGAATGTGAGGTCCATCTCAAGGGAGCAACCTAACATTGCACCAAAATTCCTAGATAATAGCATTCCCCACACATATGGGACATCAACCACCACAATGTCAATATGGACTATCTTTTCTGGATACTCCTTTCGGCGCACTTCAACATTTTCAACCACCCCAGGTGTGGGTATTGATTTAGATTCGAAACCACATAGATTCCTGTAAGGCCGTGTGACCTTCAAACCCACTTGTTGCATGACTTTGAGTGACATCATGTTGGCACCAAGACCTATATCTAGCATGCAATTGTTGAGATTTTTGTCATTCATTGTCAAAGTTGGAATGGAATCAGTTGATAAGATAGGTTGTTTCGAGTTCTTTCTTCTGTATACCTAAAACTCTTCTTTCTTTATCTTTTCTCATGATTCCTGATCTAGGTTGTTTATTACCTCCATCCTTGTTGCTCTGCATGACTCCTTCATGGATTCCTGATGTTTTGTATCTGTGATATTTATATGAGGAAATTCCATGAAACAATCCATGTGTAATGTACCCCAATTTACCCAAAAAAAAAAAAAAATATTAGTATATTTGGGAAACATTACTTCTCATAGCCTTCAAACAATGAAGTTATTAACAACAAATGAACTACTATGAACCTCCTTCTCCTATTTAATAACTGACTTTGGCATCACCTTCCATCTTACTAATAGACACAATACAATTATATCTATACATTTATGGCATATAGAGGACTTTTGGTCCAATAAACAATTTAACCCTCACCCCTATGTATGGTCCCTTACTTGAATACAAAACAATTTTCTTTTATAAAAGGAGAAACTCAAGGGTTAAAGGTCACATCTTGTAAGCATTTAAAGGTACTTAACTTTCGACTCACTCTAATCCTAACAGACCCTCCCCTTAGTCCTATTGAAGGGATAATGAACTAAATCATATTAACTGAACAATGAGAGAGTCGTGATAGTGCATTAACTCGATAAGAAGTCTGAGGGTTGTTTTGTCAATCAGAATTAATAACCCTCTGTCCAGTCTATTAATGGAGGCCCTACGAGTTCGCATTCTGAGGCCACCACTCACCCTGTATCCAGTACACTTATGCCACCTCTGTTATGTCACATGGTCGAATAGCTCCTTCGTACTCCTACTATCAGTCTGTGTAGTAATGGTTATTTCTCCATTGGGGTTCTCCCGCCTAGAGTTTAGGGTTTTGTTTATTCCTTACGCATTTCTCCTCTGCGATGGTAGTTGGCACTCTAGAGGTTTTCCCCTGGTGAGATATGTAGGATCTACCCATCTTCATGGTAAGTTACGATACTCTCGTCATTGTTTGATGATAAGTAAGAAAAGTTGAGAGGGATTTTGGTCATTCTAGTATTTTTTATTTCTTATGGATTCTTTGTAAACAATGTCTTTCCTTCAAAGATTTGGCTCTATGCAAAGTCTCCTTTAGTCATGGATAAATTTGCAATTTCAATATACTGGACTACTCCTTATACTTTGGGTTTTTTTAAACACGTATTTATGAGAGAGAGAGGATTATTATTATTGTTCGGGGTTTGGACTTCCCCTTGGAATTTCCTCTGCTACCCCAAGCATAAACGTCCGTGTATAGGTACCGATTCTATAATTTAAAGCAAGATACCCCAACTGTAAATTCTTTAGAATTCTTCTTGTGTATTACCTGTTCGGAGCCTCTTACTTCTTAAGTTTCCTGTGTTTTATTTCCATTCAAGTATAGATTAGACGTTCGTATCTCATGTAGTGTCACGGGTTAAGTTCCTGTCTAGATTACTAATCAAAACTTTATGGCCATTAAGATGTTGTCGTAAGTCCCTAACAGGTTTTAGGGTTTCATTTTGTATTCGATTTTATTTTGGTTCAAAGTTATAAAAAGTTACAGTACTCATGGAGACATCCGTTCTTGTTTCGTATGAAGGTCTATGAAGTCGAAGCGTTCTTATAGATATTTCTTGGTTGAAGCACTAATTTTCTTTAATATTGAAACTATTATTCTTATTCCTTATAGGATTGGGAACCGAGATCTAATGATGGGGCTCTTTGTTTATGAGGGTACCCATCAGAAGTCTCCGAACCACCCTCCCCTCGACATGGGACATTTATACGACCAAATGTGACAGAGGAAGAGACTCCAGTTCTCCCACCATGAGTTGAGTACCACATTTCATTAAACTCTTCCTATCATTTATTATTCTATTAAAGGTTTCATCCATTCTGCTTTTATTATACAATACTAATGTAACTTGAAAAATTCCTTGCAGGGACTTCGACCAAAGAGTACACTAGGTGTTTTTCTTCCTTTTTTCTGATGTAAATTTAAAGTCGGAAGGATCAGCGTCATGAAGAGTAGAGTCTATTCAAGGGATAACTCGGCCCCGTAACTCTGTATTTTATGTTTTAGCGGCCATACGGGATTATTACCTTATTAATGTCTATCTGGAGGAATTCATATGTGGTTAAATTTTATATGTTGATCATTCGATTTTAGGGTAATACGGATAGTGACCTCTGTCAAGTAATTTGGTTTCTTAATGAACAATTCTAGAAAAGGATATCAACATAATTCTAAGGATAGTTATTCCGTATTGATTTTTCTTCTTGAATCTTATGGAAACGAATTTCATCGATTTTCTAGTTTGAATCTTGTACCCTTTACTCTTTCACACTGTGTTCTGATTTGTATTTTATTATCTATTATATTTGAAGTCTGAATTACAATCGTGCAATGTAAGGAAAGGAACTTATGTTTTCTTTTATGGGATTTATATATGGACAAAAATAGACTCCTTGAAAAGGAGAAAACCCGAGTATCAGACCTTTGTATAGATCTGAACATATATATTGATATTCTATGTATGGATATGTTACTCTATATGAATGTTCAATATTGTATGCTTATATTTATTTTCCAAACTTGTCTCAGCCTACTTTGATAAATGGTGAGGACTATGACTCTGTATAATTATTCATATTAGGTTATGATGTATAGATAACCTTTGTTCTGTACTTATATATACAAATAAAATTTTATACGATCCAAAATAGACCTGGAAGGAATTCTGTTTTAAATGTAGTAAGTCTATTCAGACTGATTTCTTCATTGTTTATATATCCAAGTATTAAAATTGTAGCAACAATATTTGCGGTATAACCGTGTACTTCCATAATTGACTTTATGTAGTAATTACGATGAGATTATCCAAAAATTCTTCAATGGTATAGCGAGGATGCTATATAATCTACGATAGTGCTCTGTCAGAGGAAAAATGTATAGATATATTCAATTATTTCCATATAGTTTCTGCTATTCTGTAACTCCCTTATTATCATAGTTGATTTCTGGTTGGAATAATTTTTTTTCTGTATACTATGTCAACATATTTCTGTATAATTGATTATTTTGTTACAGTCATTTAATTTTTGTTTAATCAATAAAGCCTATGAAAAGTACCAACTGCAATTAGATCTCTCTCTCTCTTTGTGTATATATAAACATATATACATATATACATATATATATATATATATATATATATGGAAATATAAAGGTGATATATACACAGACTTGTTCAAATCTAATCATACATAGATGGTTTCACCTAGATATTTAATTACAGGAGAAACATTTCCAGAATTTTGTCATATGATATAAATTTTACACAAACGACCAGATTTCTTTCCTGAAAATATTTCGCATTAGCATAACCAGATGCATTACATCGGATATATATATATATAATAATTCAAAGGGAGAGAGGAAAGATTAATATATCTGAACCAATTCATAGGGAAGGCAAAGGGAACAACCACGTTCCTCCCAACCGTAGAATAGGTAGCCAAAATTACTTTCCCGATTCACCCCCTAGCCTGACCATGAATCCATCAGGGCAAACTTGGAAGAATCCTCTTCAACAATGTCCACAATTCTAGTAGTTATCCCCTTGCCGCACACTTACTCAGAAGTGCTCATAACAGTAAGGAAAAATCCATAGTCTATTTTCTCAGCATACTTGGCAGCATCCTGCCTCCTCACATATGTTATTTATCATTTGCCTAGTTCTTTTCCCTCCCTTGGGAATTTTCGTAGCTTTCTAAATCCTTGATTTTCATGTGATGCGAATGGCCAAATCACTAATTTTCCACTTGTAATAATCAACCCAGAGGTAGTTCCAACATGTTCCCCACTCATGGAGTCATGGTCAGCTAAATTTAACATGGTTGTTCCATTTGTCCTCCTCCAATCAATATAAAATATTATCTTTTCATACAAGTGTTAGAGTCAAATAGTTAGTTGGGTCAAATCAGGTCTCTGCCCAATAATCAAAATAATTAATTACAATTACCAAATTCGAAATTCAGAATTTCCATAAATGGCAAAAATTTTCCAAATTCGAATTTAGTAAAGACGAAATAAGTTTCCAGCAATTTTAAATTTCAAAAATATTTTATTTTTGGGGATGTCACATCCTTTCCCCCTTTAGTAAAATAATATTCTTAGTGTTCATTCATTTCATGGAATAGGATTGGATGAGATTTCCGCAAATTTCCCTCTAACTCCCAAGTGGCCTCCTCAGGACTAAAGTGTTTCCATTGCATCTTTACCTGAGCGATGAATCTGTTATGAAGTGTTATTTCTCTCCGGTCCAGAATGCATAGGGGTTCCACCTGGAACTCGCCTTTGGTTCCACCTGCACCAATTTCCAATCAATCATATGAGTAGGGTCATGAATATACTTTTTCAACAAAGAGACATGAAATACATTATGAATTCTTAGATTAGCTAGAAGCGAAAGTTGATATGCTATGGGTCCAATTCGAGCTAGTATCTCGAAGGGTACACAAAACCTGGGTGCCATCTTGGTACAATTCCCTAACTTCAACGATATTTTTCAAGATTTGACATTCAAATAAACATGGTCTCCCACTTGAAATTCCAAGTGTCTTCTTTTCTGATCTGCATAGCTCTTTCGTTTGTCCTTTGCTTCTTTCAAGTTCTCTTGTACCTTTCTTACCATGTTCTCCATTTCTTGGAGCATTTCTGGTCCAACCATGAGTCTATCAGCCAGGTTATCCCAGATAATTGGAGTTCTACACTTTCTGCCATACAGTATTTCGAAAGGGCTCAAATTAGCCGAAGTTTGGTACCCATTGTTATATGCAAATTCTACCAAGTTCAAGTAGTGTTCCTACTTGCTCGGTTGTGTTCTTACATACATGAAAAGCATATCCTCTATGATCTAGTTTTTCCTTTTGGTCTGTCCATCCGTCTGTGGATGATAACTCTTACTGAAGTTCAAGTTAGTGTTTAGTCCTGCAAACAATTCCTTCCAAAAAACGGATTTAAATTTTACGTCTCTATCTGAAATCACCATTTTAGGAATACCATGCAGTCTAAAAATTTCTTTCATGAATATTTCAACAATGTTTATAGATTTAAAGGTAGACTTTACAGGAATAAAGTGTGTAGACTTATTGAGTTTATAGATTACAACCATGATAGAATCATTTTGTTTCCAAGTTTTAGGCAAACCTGTTATAAAATCCAGTGATATAGTCTCCCATTTCCATTCTGGTACCGGTAATGGTTGTAATAGGCTGACTGGATGTTGGTGTTCGGCCTTAACCTACTGACAATCTTGGCACTTAGCCAAGTACTCTGTTGTTTCACCCTTCATATTAGGCCAGTAAAATAGTTTTCTGAGTGTTGTTATTGTTTTCTAGTAACCTTGATGGCCAAAATACGGTTTCTTATGCACTTCGTCTAAAACAGTTAATTTTAAATATGTTGAATCTGGTATGTAAAGTCTGTTTTTAAATCGTAATAGTCCCTTCTTGTCGATACTTAGATCTAGTTTATCTGAGTTTGCGATATTGTTTTGAAATTCTGTCGTCCTCCATGTGTAATTTCTGTCATTAATACCTGTCGTCCTTATTCTTTGTTCCAGATCACTTTATGCCCTGTTGATTTTATCTCAAATAACCCATGGACTCTTCTACTTAAAGCATATTCTACTTTATTTTCCTTACCCTTGATATCTCTGACCTCAAAGTCGAATTCGATCAAGAAGTCTAGCCACCTTACTTGTCTTGCATTAAGATCTGGTTGGTTAAACAGATATTTCACCCTGCTATTATCCATCAATAGTAGGAATTTTTTGCCCATTATATAGGGTCGCCACATTTTTAAGGCATGTATTACTGCTACCAATTCTAAGTCAAGAGTGACATAGTTTCTCTCGTGTTCTTTTAATTTCCAAGACTCGTAACAAATCACATACCCTTCCTGAGTTAGGACACCACCCAGTCCCTCTTTACTTGCATAAACAGAAACTGTGAAGTCTTTATCTGGGTCTGCTACCTTTAAAATGGGTTTCGATGTCAATAATTATTTCAACTTATTAAAACTATCTTGACACTTTTGTGACTAGTTAAACTTGGTCCTTTTCTTTTGGTAATGATGTGATAGGGTAAGATATCTTGGAAAACCCTTCTATAAATCTGCGATAATATCCGGTGATTCCCATGAATAACCAGATATCTGTCAAATCCTTAGGTATTCGCCATTCCATAATGGATTTTATCTTTTCCGAGTCTACGACAATACCTTCTAAGGAAATGACATGTCCTAAATATTGTATTTCTTTTTGATAAAAGACACATTTGTTGAATTTTGCATATAGTTTGTGTTTCCTTAACATTTTCAGAACTATTCTTAAGTGTTCATGATGTTCCTCCTCCGTTTTTCAATAGACCAGAATATCGTCGATAAATACTACCACAAACTTGTCTAAGTACTGACTAAAAACACTGTTCATCAGGCACATAAACGTGGCTGGTGCGTTAGTGAGTCTGAAAGGTATGACTACGAACTCGTAGTGTCCATATCTTGTCTGAAAAGATGTTTGTTTATGTCCTCATATTTTATCCTAACTTGATGATAATCGGATCATAAATCCAACTTTGAAAAGATCTTGGCCCCACCTACTTGATCGAACAGATCATTTGTCCTTGGTAAGGGGTATTTGTTCTTAATAGTCATTTTTTTCAGTTGTCTATAATCAATACATAGTCTTAGAGCATTGTCTTTCTTTTTCACAAAGAGGACTTGTGCCCCCCAAGGTGAGACACTCGGTCTGATATACACTTTGTCCAATAATTCCTGTAATTGTATTTTTAATTCTGTCAGTTCTGGTAGACTCATTCGGTAAGGTGATTTTGAGATAGGGAATGTAATGGGTAGTACATCTATGGATAAGTCTATTTCCCTTCTAGGAGGTAATTCTGGTATCTCATACACAAACATGTCTCTGAATTCACGTAGGACAACAAAGTCTTCTAACTCTGGCTTATCTTCTTTTTCTAATAGATTCGTCACTTGGATGGCATAAACTTGACATCCCTTTCTAATACATTTCTTGAGTTGCATCGCTGAAACTTGTCTGACTGATACAGGTTTTTGTATGCCTTGGGTTGTTCTAATAGTGAAAAAATCATCTTTATAGCTAAGTATCATTATATAACCGTCTAGTACTGCTTTGTGTTGTTCCAACCAATCCATCTTGATAACCATATCGTAAGATCCTAGTGGTAGGATATTCAGATTTTTTCTTATACTTTGACCATCAAAGTTGAACTCAAAATCTGAAACAAAGTCAACTACATTCCTTTTAGTACTAGTTTCTAATTGTACAAGCCATGATTTTGCGTGCTTCAGTTTATTTGACTCTACCACATCAGTAGTAATATAACTTAACGTAGTTCTAGGGTCAATTAAAATAGAAATTCGAGTGTTATTGATTTTACCTTCGATTTCTACCACCTAGGACTAGTGGTCAGCTTGTCAACCATCTATGGATGCATTTATCCGATGTAGGCTTCTGCCCACGTCTCCCACTGTCGAGGCTTCCTACAAATTGTGAACAATAGTTTTCTTTGCTGAAATTAAACATGGATAGTTCCTCCTTAGATGAGGCTCTCCACACTCCCAACACTTTAATGGCTCATGGGACTTGTCCCCAAACTTCTTCATTCCCAGGTTTACTGGTTTACCACTACCTTGTGCATTCGGATGATTGGAGTGAAAATCCTTCCTTGGGAAACGTTTTGTTGCATTCCGATAAGGAGTTATCTGGTATCCCTTCTTCTGTTGGTTCATTTGATCTTGCTTCTTATCCTTCCAGGCCTTGGGAAACACTACCCGTTGTTTATATTGGCCATAGCACATTTGTGCTTTCTTGAATACCTCACTCAAGGATTTGGGGTTGTCAAACTCAATTTTGATCCTTTAGGACAATGGTAAATAGCTTAAGAATCAATGGATTTTTACCTTATTGTTAGCGATATTTCTTGCTAAGGGGTTTAGACATCAAAAGAATGGGTTAAAACCCACTTGTCCTAAGTTCTGGTGGAAATGCACCCGTGATTAAACGAGAATCAAGATTGGACAACCAAGAATCGCGCGCCCAGATCAACGGCGCGCATTGGATTTCGGACCCCCCTTGTTGTTCAACCTTTAAGCGGGGGGGGGGGTCCGGAATCACGGGCGCAACTCTCCGACGGTTCAGATTAGCGCACCCGGATCAACGACGATGAAGAGCATTCTGGACCCCCCCCCGCCTTTCTACCTTTAAACGGAGGGGGGGGGTCCGGAATCCCATGTGCATCTTCCCGACGGCCACGATCGTAGCGCCCAGATCAATGGCGCTCGTGCAGCCCCGCTCCTCTCAGCTGCCCGGTACTTAACCAATGTGGGCCCCCCTCCTGTCATTTCATTCTCCATTTTGCCTTTCCCCTGTTGCCATGTGTCATCCATTCCTCTCTCCTCTTTGGTCCGCGTGGCTCTCCCTTCTTCTCACCATCCACTCATCGCCTGCCACGCGTCCCGTTCCTTTCCACATCAGCCTCTCACCCGAGGGCGAGTTCATTCTCCCATCTTCTCCCCATCTACCCAGGTGTTTTCCGCCATAGATCATCCTATGTCACCCCTCTCTGTCGTCACTCTCACTTCTCATCACTCCTACCATACACCATGACCTCCGCGCTAGCCCTCATGTCCGTCCCTCAAGCTATTCAGTTTTTCCAGGTGGCAGCGCGAGAAGTCGTCCCTATCCCGAGATGCTGAGTTGGCCTGGCCGTTCTCAATACCAAGAAGCAGTTATTGAGGCAGTTGAGGGTGGTTAGATATCGTCTCCTCCATAATGGGGATGTCCTGCAATGAATTAAAAGCATGTCGATCCGTCGATGTGACTGTCAGAAGATCTATCATGTCTGCCACAAGTTGCACGATTAGTCAAAGACTACGGCTGCAGAGTGTCAGATGCCATGCAGACGCAAAGCTTTGAATGCATTTTCTTGGTTTTGTTGTTGTTGTTGTTTTGAGTATATGTAGGCATTTTTTCCATTTTTGTATCTATCGATGGTAGAGCTAAGCTCCCGACTGTAAAGTTTCAGCGATACTCTGGTCTCCTGGTCATGCCTCTGTGTTTGAGACTTCTTGGTTTATAACAAACATTTTCCTTTCTTTTCCATCTTTGTTTCATCTCATGCCGGAGTGTTCACAGTTGAATGATTCACGTGGATTGTTGCAGTTATGCTATGATAAAGGATTTGTCGTGGCATCTTTGTACTCTCTGGTTCTCTTTGTTCGAAAGTAAAAAGGGTTTTGCGTTTGAACACATTCTTCTCCAGTCTATGATGGACCTGATGTTTATTATAGACCTTTACACCCTTCTTGCAAAAGTCTTCCACCTGCTCACCCTTTTTACTACGACTCACTGTTTGGAGTTTATCAAGACCTCACTCGTTCATGCATGCCAGGTCTGGTTTCTGAGTTGACACAATGTGGTTTTGAGTTTTCCTCCATTTGATCACCCTTTAAACAAATCGTGACATTAAACTAATGGGCTTCGGGCTCTGCTCCTTCTAGCAATCCAGGAGTGACTTCCGAACACTAACATTTCTGGCGCCATTGCCAGGGACGAAGTTGAAGATTTTCCCTGGGAAGAACGACAACGACTAACTGATTTCTGAAGGTGCATCAGATATCAGAACTTGAAGATTTCTACTGTGCACCTGGTGACTCCACTATGATGACTCTGCTGGGGAGAACCCGTTCTATCAATTGTGGCTTCGAGAGGCAGACACACGAGGTCAAATCCACATTTTCCTTTGGCCACACCAGAAGCAAACTTGGAAGCGGTGCGCAGAAAGGGAAAGAGAGCTGTGAAAGAATTTTTTGTCAATGAAAAAGGTAATACGCCCTCCCCTTCTGTGAGAACTCCATTTTCAGATTCTCAGTTTCCTAGTCGTCCTTCCTCTGAAGTTTCTCGTTTTCTGAACTTTGGGAGTGTTCCTGCTGAGTTTTCTCCTCCTGGTTTAGTATCATAGGGAGAGATCCTTGTCACTCCCCTCTCAGGAGGTTTTACTACTCCTCCTTTGAGTACTACTGCTGCACAGAGAAAGGTACCTACACATTCAAGTCCCTTAGACTTTTCTCTGTTTTCCCCGTCATCTCATGTAAGGACCTCTTTTCCCTCCTCACCTGTTCACACCCCTTCTCCTCCGAGTTCTCCTCCATTCAATATCCCTATGGCTGCTGTAAATCCCCCTCCGAATAGAATGGATGCCATAGTTGCTTCTAGATATGCTCCTTTGATCCTTCCTCAGCCTTTGAGCCCTCTCCCTGCTGGAGACTATTTGAAATACATGCTCAAGTTCAGTGGTGAGGGAGATTTCATTGCTGAAGAACACCTGGCTACCTTTTACAGCTATGCAGACAACCTAAATATTGAGAATGAAGATGTCTGGATGAGAGTCTTTGTCCAGAGCTTAGATGGTGAGGTCAGAAAGTGGTTCAGGGGACTGACCCCTGGATCTATTGTTGGTATTGAGGTTCTGGATAATAATTTCCTGAGATAGTGGGGGGATAGAAAAGATTACATATATTACATGACTGAGTTTGTGTCCCTGAAGAAGAAGGAAGGAGAGTCTGTCTCT
Organism: Picea engelmannii; assembly: GCA_009831015.1. Taxonomy (NCBI): domain Eukaryota; kingdom Viridiplantae; phylum Streptophyta; class Pinopsida; order Pinales; family Pinaceae; genus Picea; species Picea engelmannii. The sequence goes on from ML797549.1 coordinate 132,782, forward strand.
GACTTCTCCAAAAGATTCAATAAAATGTATAATAAGATTCCTGCAGAGATAAAGCCTTCTGAAGCCTCTGCTCAAATTTCATATGCTAGTGCATTTGACCCTGATTTATGTCTCGTATTAAGAGAAAGGAGAGACACCTCTTTAGATCATATGCAATATGCAACTATAGAGGTGGAGTCTAATATGTTAGCTACTGACAGATTGAGAAACCAGACTGACACGAACAGAAGAAAAGGAAAATCAGAAGCCTCAACTTCAGACTCTAACATCTCTGGCCCACCACTGTCCCACCCTCAAGTAAGTGAGCCGGCGCAAGTAATGAACTTTCTTAAAGAAGAAGTGGAGAGATTGAAGGTGGAAAGGAGGAAGATATATAAGGGTCCTCAGAACACCGAAAATAAAGGAGGTTTCATAAGACCAAACAATTTTGCTCCTCCAACTATGCACAAACAGAAGGAAAGAGACAGAGATGACCAAAGAGTTCATGCTCCCTTCCACAACAATTTTGTAGCTGATGAAGAAGAGGGAGAAGAAAATGAGCGTGAGCCTAAAATTCACAGTGTAGAGGTCACTCCCCCTTTCCCTCATATGACCAAATCAGCATATGAAGAGTCTCTCATGGATGGGCAGTTGAACGAACTCAGCAAAGAAGACAAAGCCAGCGGCGGTCGAGGCAGATACAACTTGAGGTCTGACAAAAAAGCGGCGGCATCTGATGTTCCTAAGTCATCCACTAGAGCAGAGAAGCCTGCTGATGAGGTAGCAGACCATCACAGAGGTAAGAAGACCCAACCTCTCTCCCCTATCATTCAAAATCATGCTCCTGAGATTAGAGAAATTCCAAAGCCCACATCTTCCTTTAATTTTGAGCATGAAATCCAAAAGATCAGAATCCCCGTGCCCCTAACTGAGTTAATCAAACATGGGGAATTTAAAAAACGCTTCTCCGACCTGTTGAAATCTGAAGCCTCTGGCCTTTCCATAGACTGCATAAACCTCCAAGATGAAAGGCCTATAGTGGCCCTAGGTCCCATGGTAGAAGACAAGGACGATTCATCCCCTCCCTTCTACACCTCCCTGAACATACATGATAAAGTGTTGCATAATTTCCTAATGGATTCAGGGGCCTCCCACAACCTCATGCCTAAAGCCGTCATGGAGGAGTTAGGATTAGAGGTCACTAGAGCTTATCATGACCTCTACTCCTTTGACTCTAGGAGGGTACAATATTTGGGAGTTATTAAGGACCTGGTGGTCTCCCTGTTTCAGCTACCCATGAAAAGTATGGTCATGGATATAGTGGTAGTTGATGTTCCCCCCAAGTTTGGCATGTTGTTGTCAAGGTCTTGGATTAAGAGACTTGGAGGGACATTACAGATGGATCTCACCTATGCCACCATTCCAGTCTTTGGGGGGGAACATAGGAGATTGTACAGAGAAGCCCAGAAAGCCTACATAGTCAGTGATGAAGCAAACCCCACTAATCATCCCATTTATTCTCTGGACACTGACTTAGGATCTAGCTTATTGCAGGTCACCGATGAGCCTGAGCCCCCTTTGCAAATCAGAAAGCAGCTCAGTCTTAATCAGCATATGCCTCCTTCAACCACCTCTGTTTGGAGGATGTTCTTTGATGGGGCCTCTTCCAGTATAGGTGCAGGTGCCGGAGTGGTTTTCAAGTCCCCTTCTCAGGAAACCATATCACTGTCATACAAGCTGGAATTCGAAGTAACTAACAATGTGGCAGAATATGAAGATTTGGTTCTAGGATTAAGGGCTGCAAAAGAAATGGGAATCAGGGAGACGGTTGTGTTCGGAGATGCAGAATTAGTTGTTCAGTAGGTCAAAAACATCTATCAGACCAAGCACCCTCGCCTCAAGAATTACAGGAACGAGGTATGGGATCTAATTGATAGTATCTTCCTGGATTTTAACCTCTCTTTCATTCCACGGGAAGAAAATGCTCCAGCCGACTTTCAAGCCTTCTCAGCTAGTTTGTTCGAATCTCCTGTCCTGCCCGGTGACAGATCAGAGGTGGAGGTGAGATACAATCCTTCTATACTAGACAATGTCAAACATTGGAGGGTATTTGAAGATGATCAGGAAATTGAGAGATTCCTCCAATCCCTCGACGATTTCTCGGGGATTTGTTGAATAAAGTTGTTGATCATCAGATTATTCAACTGCCGGGAAATCATATACCACGGGGTCTGATCCCATTAGAGAGATTGTTTGATGGGAACGATGTGTCTGTAAAAGGAAGAATTTCAGGTGATGATGCTGATATGACTGAGTGCAACATAGACACATCAGAGGAGCCCAAGTTTGTCAGGATGTCAAGGAATTTGACTGAGGAGAAAAGGATCGGATATATTAAGTTGCTGAGGGATTTTGCAGACTTGTTCGCATGGACCTACGAAGACCTCAAGACATATGACATGTCATTCATTGAGCACAAAATCCCACTGAAAGAGGAGGCTAAGACGTTTAAGAAGAAGATGAGGTAGATAAATCCAATGTTGTTACCTGTCATGGAGAGGGAAGTCAAGAAGATGATGGATACCCAAATCATAGTCCCCTTGAGATATTCTAGCTGGGTAGACAATTTGGTCCCAGTGAGAAAGAAGAGCGGAGAAATCAGAATCTGTGTCGATTTTAGGAACCTGAACAGGAGTTCAAGGAAGGACAATTACCCCCTGCCCAACATGGAACATATATTGTAGAGGGTCACTAGTGCATCAAGGATATCTATTATTTATGGCTTTTCTGGTTATAATCAGATATCAGTCATTCCTGAAGACAGAGAAAAGACAACCTTCACAACTCCTTGGGGGACGTTCATGTATGCCAAGATGCCTTTCGGGTTGATGAATGCAGGGGCAACGTTTCAGCGAGCCATGGACTTAGCCTTCATTGGGGAGAAAGATGAGTTTGTGGTGATATACCTAGATGACATAACAGTCTTCTCCAAGACTGACACAGAGCACCACTTCCACTTGAGGAAGGTTTTCCTGAAGTGTCCCAGGTTTGGCCTTTCCCTGAATCCCAAGAAATCATTATTTGCTATGCAAGAAGGGAAGCTGTTAGGCCATATAGTCTCAGCAGAAGGAGTAAGGATTGATCCTGACAGGGTGGAAGCAATCCAGGCCTTGTCACTTCCCAGGTCTAAAAAGGAGGTCCAAGCATTTTTGGGAAGGATTAATTTCCTGAGGAGGTTTGTCTCAAATTTTGCTGAATTAGTAAAACATATCACAGCCATGCTCAGGAAGGGCCATGAAATAAAATGGACTACTGAACCCAGGAAGTCTTTTGACCAAATAAAGAAATCATTGGCCGAGGCTCCTGTACTAGTCGGTCCAGATTATTCTAAAGATTTTATGATATTTTCTTTTGCTTCCTTTGACACAGTGGCAGCGGTTCTGTTGCAGAAAAACAATCAGGGGCAAGAGCATCCTATTGCCTTCTTTAGTAAGGCGCTAAGAGATTCAGAGCTTTGATACGAGATCATGGAGAAGCAGGCTTATGCCTTGGTGAAAGCTCTCAAAGCTTTCAGGGTCTATGTCTTACATTCAAAGATCATTGCATATGTCCCGTCAACCTCTGTGAAGGACATTCTTGTACAGCATGACATAGGCGGAAAAAGAAGTAAGTGGATCGCCAAGATCCTAGAATTCGACCTGGAGATTAAGCCCACCAAGTTAATCAAGGGGCAGGGTTTGGCCAAGCTCCTGGCTGAATCCAATTATAAGACCTTGGAAATCAATTTTATTAATGAGCAAGCTGAATCGTCCAACAAAGGTTTCCTAGGCACTGTGCCACTAGCAGTATGCCCCTGGTACAAAGATATCTTGCATTTCTTGCAGGAGTTGAGACCCCCTGATGGGATGGAAAAAAGAAAGGCAAGGGCTTTAAATCTCAAAGTTGTCAGGTATTGTCTTATTGGTCAAGCCTTGTATTGGAAGAACCCCCAGGGTATATTACTACTGTGTCTGGACTCACAGCAGGCCCAGAAGGTTATGAATGATTTCCATAGTGGTCTCTATGGGGGGCATTATTTTTGGAAAACCATTGCTCACAAGATTCTCTGGGCTAGGTACTACTGGCCCACCTTATTTCATGATGTCTGCAAGGAAATCAGAGCTTGCATCAAATGCCAGAAATTCTCAGGGAAGCAGTAGCTCAAATCCCTGCCATTGAAACATGTGGTGGTCTCAGCGCCCTTTCAGCAGTGGGGATTGGACTTTATCGGGGAAATTCATCCTCCCTCAAGTGGCCAACACCGATTGATTTTAACAGCAACCGACTACTTCACTAAATGGATAGAAGCTGTCCCTACCAGAAGCACTTCTCATAAAGTAATCATCATTTTCCTGGAGGACATCATTGCTAGGTTTGTCTTCCCTAGCAAAATTGTCACTGACAATGCTTCCCCATTTCGGTCTGAGCCTCTGATCAAATTCTGTGAACAGTTTGGGATTTCACTGATTCACTCCACTCCCTACTATCCTTAGGGAAACGGACCAGAAGAGTCCTCTAATAAAAGTCTAATCAAGCTTATCAAGAAGTTATTGGAGAATAATAAAAGGGCCTGGGACTCAAAGCTCAAATTTCCACTTTGGGCCGACCGAGTGACAACAAAGAAATCCCTGGGTCTCTCATCCTTCCATCTTGTTTATGGGATTTAGGTCGTCTTCCCCACTCAGCTTGTCTTGCCTGTGGAAAATCTCCTCCATGAATATGAGGGGGAACCTAACCTTATGCTCAGAAGGATTCATCAGATGGTGGAGGTGTAGCAGATCAGGGAACAGGTCCTGGACAGAGCTTACAACCGTCAGCAGAAGATCAAACAGGCTTTTGACAGGAAAAGAAAGAAGAAAGAGTTTGAGCAGGGCGACTTGGTGCTCAAATGGGACGCACCCAGGCAGGAGAAGGGAAAACACAGTAAATTTGATGCCCTCTGGTTCGGTCCATTCAAGATCCTTGAATATTTTTCTAACAACACTTACAGGTTGCAGGATCTGGAAGGCAATGAAGTTTTCAGTGGCCCAGTTAATGGGAATTTCTTAAAGAAGTGCTTTCTGTGAGCCGCAGTCGACTCGTTTCATTTTTGTTTTGTAAATACTGTTTTTGTTTTTGTTTTGTTTTCTGGACTAATAAATGACTCCATAGCCCAACAACAAAGGCACTAAGTCTACAAAAGAGTTCTTCGAGCATCACAGGGACAACTCTATCCCCCATGGAGCCAAATTTTAGAGATATTTCTTGCTAAGGGGTTTAGACATCAAAAGAATGGGTTAAAACCCACTTGTCCTAAGTTCTGGTGCGAATGCGCCCGTGATTAAACGAGAATTAAGATTGGACGGCCAAGAATCGCGTGCCCAGATCAACGGCGCGCATTGGATTCCAGACCCCCCTTGTTGTTCTACCTTTAAGCGGGGGGGGGGGCGTCCGGAATCGCAGGCTCAACTCTCCGATGGTTCATATTAGCGCGCCCGGATCAACGGCGATGAAGAGCATTCCGGGCCCCCCCGTATTTCTACCTTTAAACGGAGGGGGGGGTCTGAAATCCCATGTGCATCTTCCCGACGGCCACGATCGTAGCGCCCAGATCAATGGCGCTCGTGCATCCCCGCTCCTCTCAGCTGCCCGGTACTTAACCAGTGTGGGCCCCCCTCCTGTCATTTCATTCTCCCTTTTGCCTTTCCCCTGTTGCCGTGTGTCATCCATTCCCCTCTCCTCTTTGGTCCACGTGGCTCTCCCTTCTTCTCACCATCCGCTCATCGCCCACCATGCGTCCCGTTCCTTTCCACATCAGCCTCTCGCCCGAGGGCGAGTTCGTTCTCTCATCTTCTCCCCATCTACCCGGGTGTTTTCTGCCATATATCATCCTCTGTCACCCCTCTCTGTCGTCACTCTCACTTCTCATCACTCCTACCATACACCATGACCTCCGCGCTAGCCCTCATGTCTGTCCCTCAAGCTATTCAGTTGTTCCAGGTGGCAGCGCGAGAAGTCTTCCCTATCCCGAGATGCTGAGTTGGCCTAGCCGTTCTCAATACCAAGAAACAATTATTGAGGCAGTTGAGGGTGGTTAGATATCGTCTCCGCCATAATGGGGATGTCCTGCAATGAATTAAAAGCATGTCGATCCGCCGATGTGACTGTCAGAAGATCTATCGCGTCTGCCACAAGTTGCATGATTAGTCAAAGACTGTAGCTGCAGAGTGTCAGATGCCATGCAGACGCAAAGCTTTGAATGCATTTTCTTGGTTCCGTTGTTGTTGTTGTTTTGAGTATATGTAGGAATTTTTGCCATTTTTGTATCTATCGATGGTAGAGTTTCAGTGATACTCTGGTCTCCTGGTCATGCCTCTGTGTTTGAGACTTCTTGGTTTATAACAAACATTTTCCTTTCTTTTCCATCTTTGTTTCATCTCATGCCGGAGTGTTCACACTTGAATGATTCACGTGGATTGTTGCAGTTATGCTATGATAAAGGATTTGCCGTGGCATCTTTTTACTCTCTGGTTCTCTGTGTTCGAAAGTAAAAAGGGTTTTGTGTTTGAACACATTCTTCTCCAGTCTGTGATGGACCTGATGTTTATTATAGACCTTTACACCCTTCTTGCAAAAGTCTTCCACCTGCTCACCCTTTTTACTACGACTCATTGTTTGGAGTTTATCAAGACCTCACTCGTTCATGCATGCCCGGTCTGGTTTCTGAGTTGACACAATGTGGTTTTGAGTTTTCCTCCATTTGATCACCCTTTAAAAAAATCATGACATTAAACTGATGGGCTTCGGGCTCTGCTCCTGCTAGCAATCTAGGAGTGACTTCCGAACGCTAACACTTATCCTCCCAGATGTATGGTACGAAACTTAGTAGTTCCAAAAATTTATTTATAATGTCCTCCATCGTCATCTGTATGAGTCGTAACTCATAAAATTATTTCTTCTTCCTTTCATAATAGCTTTCAGAAAGGTATGGTTTCTTAAAATACTTCTTAAAGTCGGACCATTCCAACTGTTTCTCCTTTAGGCCCTTGGCCAGTTTCAGGTCCTGCCACCAAATGTTGGCTTTTCCCTTCAAATTGTAGATGGCCAGTCTGACCTTCATGTTGTTGGAATAGTTATATATATGGAAGTATTTTTTGATGTCCAACAATCATGCCTTAACTTGTTATCCTGTCCTAGATTCTCCATCAAAGGTAACTGGTTTAATATTTTTAAATTCTCCTTCAAGGTGGTCTATTTGTTTTCTTTTTTTGTCTGGTTTAGTGTTGTCTTCAGCTGAAGGTGTTCCTTCAGACGAACGGTCTCATTTTTTTGTTTCCAGCCCAGAGTTCTTGGAGGCCCTTTTGATGACCTCTTTGTCATGGTTATCATCTTTTGGGATTTTCTTGGTCACTATACTTCACAGCAGTACTTCATTTATCACTTGTTGTTCCTGCTGTGCTTTCTTCAAATTTTCATTGTCGGCTTTGAAAATCTACAGTTCGACAATAAGATTCTTCATTGTTTCCTACACCTCCATGGGTGAGCTTCCATCACTGTTTTGTATTGGATCTCCAGGAGATCCTTACTACAGATTTCCTTCCATCCTAATTTATGCACCCTCCCGAGATGCCATAATTAACACAAAACATAAATGGCTTTCTGTTTGTAATCATAAGATTTATTAGTTTTACATAAATTGAAATATATACTAAGAAACTAATGTGGCCCTATTCAGGCCCAGTGTTGTAACGTTTTGCTCTGATTCCATATGTAATTGACCCCAATTTACCAAAATAAAAATAAAAAATTATTCGTATGTTTGGGAAACATTACTTCTCCTAGTCTTCAAACAATGAAGTTATTAACGACAATTGAACTACTATGAACCTCCTTCTCCTATTTAATAACTGACTTTGGCATCACCTTCCATATTAGTAATAGACACAATACAATTATATATATACATTTATGGCATATAGAGGAATTTTATTCCTATAAACAATATAACCATCACCCCTATGTATGGTCCCTTACTTGAATACAAAACAATTTACTTTTATAAAAGGAGAAACTCAAGGGTTAAGGGTCACAACTTGTAAGCATTTAAAGGTGCTTAACTTTCAACTCACTCTAATCCTAACTGACCCTCCCCATAGTCCAAATGAAGGGCTAATGAACTAAATCATCTTAACTAAACAATGAGCGAGTTGTGATAGTGCATTAACTCGACAAGAAGTATGAGGGTTTTCTGTCAGTCGGACTTAATAACCCTCTATACAGTCTATTAATGGAGGCCCTGCGAGTTCACATTCTGAGGCCACCACTCACCCTGTATCCAATACACTTATGCCACCTCTATTATGTCACGTGGTCATATAGCTCCTTTGTATTCCTACTACCGGTCTATGTAGTAATGGTTATTGCTCCATTGGGGTTCTCCTGCCTAGAGTTTAGGGTTTTGTTTCTTCCTTACGCATTTCTCCTCTGTGATGGTAGTCGACACTCTAAAGGTTTTCCCCTAGTGAGATATGCAGAAGCTACCCATCTTCATGGTAAGTTACAATACACTCGTCATTGTTTGATGATGAGTAAGAAAAGTCCAGAGGGATTTTGGTCATTCCAGTATTTGTTATTTCTTATGGATTCTTTGTAAACAATGTCTTTCCTTCAAAGATTTGTCTCTATGGAAAGTCTCCTTTAGTCATGGGGAAATTTGCAATTTCAGTATACTAGACTACTCCTTATGCTTTGGGTTTTTTTAAACATGTAGTTATGAGAGAGAGAGGATTTTTATTATTGTCCGGGGTTTGGACTTCCCCTCGGAATTTCCTCTGCTACCCCAAGCGTAAACATCCGGGTATATGTACTGATTCTATAATTTAAAGAAGGATAGCCTGACTGTAAATTCTTTAGAATGCTTCTTGTGTATTACCTATTTGAAGCCTCTTACTTCTTAAGTTGCCTGTGTTTTATATCCATTCGGGTATAGCTTAGACGTTCATATCTCATGTAGTGTCGTGCATTAAGTTCCTATCTAGAGTGCTAATCAAAAATTTATAGCCCTTAAGATGCATTCATAAGTCCCTAACAGATTCTAGGGTTTCATTGTGTATTCAATTTTCTTTTGGGTCAAAGTGATAGAAAGTTACAATACTCATGGAGACATTCGTGCTTGTTCTGTATGAAGGTCTATGAAGTCGAAGCATTCTTATAGATATTTCTTGGTTGAAGCATTAATTTTCTTTAGTATTGAAACTATCATTCTTATTCTTTAAAGGATTGGGAATTGATATCTAATGATGGGGATCTGTGTTTATGAGGGTACCCATCAGAAGTCCCTAAACCATCCTTCCCTCGACCTGGGGCGTTTATACGACTAGATGCAACAGAGGAAGAGACTTTAGTTCTCCCACCATGAGTTGAGTACCACATTTCATTAAACTGTTCCTATCATTCATTATTCTATTAAAGGTTCTGTCCATTCTTATTTTATTATACAATACTAATGTAACTTGAAAAATTCCTTGCAGGGACATTGACCATGCATAGATTCGGGAGCAAACTCCTGGCCAAAAGCTCAAAAGGTATTTGGGTTTTAATTCGTTACGCTTAAGGACTACCCTAGGTGTTTTCCTTCCTTTTTTCTGATGTAAATTTGAAGTCAGAAGGGTGAGCGTCATGAAGAGAAGAGTCTATTCAAGGGATAGCTCGGCCCTGTAACTCTATATTTTAAGTTTCAGCGACCATAAGGGATTATTACCTTATTAATGTATATCTGGCTGAATTCATATGTGGTTAAATTTTATATGTTGAGTATTCAATTTTAGGGAAATACGGATAGTGACCTATGTCGAGCAATTTGGTCTCTTAATGAACAATTCTAGAAAAGGATATCAACATAATTCTAAGGATAGTTATTCCGTATTGATTTTTCTTCTTGGATCTTATGGAAACGAATTTCATCGATTTTCTAGTTTTAATCATGTACCCTTTACTCTTTCACACTATGTTCCGATTTGTATTTTATTGTCTATTATATTTGAAGTCTAAATTACAATCGTGCAATGTAAAGAAAGGAACTTATGTTTTCTTTTAGGGAATTTATATATGGACAAAAACAAACTCCTTGAAAAGGAGAAAACCCGAATATCAGACCTTTGTATAGATTTGAACATATATATCGATATTCTATGTATGGATATGTTACTCTATATGAATGTTCAATATTGTATGCTTATATTGATATTCCAAACTTGTCTCAACCTACTTTGATAAATGGTGAGGACTATGACTCTGTATAATTATTCATATTAGGTTATGATGTATATATAACCTCTATTCTATACTTATATATAAAAACAAAATTTTATATGGTCTGAACTAGATTTGGACGGAATTTCATTTTAAACGTAGTAAGTATATACAAATTGATTTCTTCATTGTTTATATATCCAAGTATTAAAATTGTAGCAACAATATTTGCGGTATAACCGTGTACTTCCATAATTGACTTTATGTAGTAAGTATGATGAGATTATCCAAAAATTCTTCAATGGTACAACGAGGATGCGATATAATCTACGATAGTGCTCTGTCAGAGGAAAAATGTATAGGTATATTCAATTATTTCCATATAGTTCCTTCTATTCTGTAACTCCCTTATTATCATAGTTGATTTCTAGTTGGAATAATTGTTTGTCTATATACTATGTCAACATATTTCTGTATAATTGATTTTTTGTTACAGTCATTTAATTTTCATTTAATCAATAAATCCTACGCAAAGTACCAACTACATAGATATATATATATATATATATATATATATATATATATATATATATATATATGGAAATATAAAGGTGATATATACACAGACTTGTTCAAATCTAATCATACATAGATGGTTCTACCTAGAAATTTAATAATAGGAATAAACATACACCTGTAGATAGAATTTGTTTCAGATTCATTTAAACATAGAACATTTTTCCTAGAAATTTAATTACAAGAGAAACATTTCCAGATTTTTTTCATACATTATAAAATTTACACAAACGACCAGATTTCATTCTAGAAAATATTTCACATTAGCATAACCGGATGCATTACATCGGATATATATATATATATATATATATATATATATATATATATAATCATTCAAATAGAGAGATGAAAGATTAACATATATGAACCAATTTGCAGGGAAGGCAAAGGGAACAACCACATTCCTCCCAACCGTAGAATAGGCAGCTAAAATTACTTGACCGATTCATCCCCTAGCCTGACCATGAATCCATGAGTGTGAACTTGGAAGACTCCTCCTCAGCAATGTCCACAATTCTAGCAGTTATCCCCTTGCCTCACACTTACTCAAAAATGCTGATAACAACAAGGAAAAATCCATAGTCTCTTTTTTCAGCATACTTGGCAACGTCCTACCTCCTCACATATATTATTTATCATTTGCCTAGGTCTTTTCCCCCCCCTTGGGAATTTTCGTAGCTTTCTAAATCCCTGATTTTCAGGGGCTACTAATGGCCAAATCACTGATTTTCCACTTGTAATAATCATCCCAGAGGTAGTTCCAACATGTTCCCCACTCATGGAGTCATGGTCAACTAAATTTAACATGGTTGTTCCATTTGTCCTCCTGCAATCAATATAAAATATTATGTTTTCATACAAGTGTCATAGTCAAATAGTTAGTTGGGTCAAACCAGGTCTTTGACCAGTAGTCAGAATAATTAATCAAAATTACCAAATTTGAAATTCAGAATTGCGATAAATGGAAAAAAAATTTCCAAATTCGAATTTACTAAAAACGGAATAAATTTCCAGCAATTTTAAATTTCAAAAATATTTTATTTTTAGGGATGTCACACCATGTTGTTGACTTTTTGATGACCAGCGTTGTAAGGACACTCATTCTCCCAATGTTCTTCACTACACTCCAGACACCAAGGATTTTCATCAACAATGTTTGTAGGAGCCAAGGTATTTGGAACTTCATGCTCATTCTCTGGTTTGTAAAATTGGCTCCCTTTCTGGAACTGTCCTTTGTACGGGTCCCTAGGTGCTTGGATTTGAGACTTTTCAAGCCTAACAATCCTGCTCATCATTTCCTCTTGACTATTTATGATGCCATCCATGGAGACTTGTAGCTTGCTGATATTGGTACATAGCTCTGAAGTAGGCTCAGTATTGTGTACTATTTTCTTCTTAGTGTCTATTCTCCACCTTGGGTTGGAAAAAGGCTCAATTTTAGATGAGTGGAGGTTCCCTTCTATCTTGGTAGTGAGCTCTTGGGCTTCTTGAATGGACTAGGTATTTTTGTCTCTAAGAATATACCCTAGCTGGCCATTGAAAGATCTGGTGTAAATATGGACAAGGTAGACATCTTTCGGGTGATGGCTTGCGGGAATTCTTTGTAGCAAAGTCTTGAATCTCGTGTGGAACTCCCAAATGGACCCATTTTCATATTTTCCAAGATTATTCATTCGTGTGAGAAGCATATTAGGGTCTTCTTTGATACTCCATCTTTTGAGAAAGGCCTCCTCAAGTCTATCCATGGTTTTGATGCTTCCATCAATGAGGATTAGGTACTAACGCCTTGAGGCATCATAAAGAGTAGCAGAGAACAACTTCATGATGAGATCTTCAGCATCATCACCGATGGGGTGAAGCTGAAAGAATGCCTAAAAGTTTCTCATATGCTCTTCGACACTGATTGCATCAGTACTGGTGAATTTAGGAAACCACTTCTCATACTTGGGTGGAATTTACCTAGGGTAGCTTGATATGGCTGACATGTCTAAGAGCCTGAAAAGGGTAGATGACCATTGTCTTTGATTTTTGGTTGGGTTTGTTGTAGGAGTCTGACAGCTCTTCCCGAAAATTGATTTGTCAACAAGAGATTTTAAGGGAGGCTTCCTTCTGAAAGAGAAAGGAGGATTATTGAATCTCCTTTTAGTTTGTGGAGTCGCCAAATAGTTTACTTGAAACTACCAAAGAAAGGGGAAAAACACCCTAGTGGAGTTGCCAGGTAAGCTTATAAGAAAACATTTATGAGGCAAGGCTTACCAAAAATATTTTTCATTTGAGGAGAATTGACTCATTGTTCCTCGACAACAACGCCAAAATGTTATCGCACAGTTTGTTGCTAGGTCAAATGGCTATGAAGTAGAAGGCCAAATTGGCGTAACAAGAACCTGTCCCACCCAATGTCATCACGATGGGGAGGTTCTTTCTCTTTAGGAAGGTTAGGCCCAGGGGAGACATCCCTGGAAACCTGGAGTTTTGAAGAGGCAAAGGTTTAAAAGTCAAAGTAAAGTTCCCCCTTCATAGGTCACCACCAAAACAGATAGTCCGGATAAACAACTAATAATGAAGTGTAAGCCCAAAGAAGAACACCTGCCCATAACAAAGCAAACCAATATATATATGCAAGCTATGATTCAATGGGTTAGTACTTCAATAGACTATCTGATATCAATGTATAAGAAATTGCAACAATAAATGTTGACAAAGTCAATGTTTGTTAATATAGCAATGAAATAATGTTACTTCACCAATAAATATCAAGATCTTGTACCAATCAACGTATCCAATCAATCCTTCATTCAATAAATGCTTAAAACACCATCCAATTACTTAATATATAAAAAACAATCCGTCAAGATGAAATAACCAAGTGTGACGTCATCTTTTTCAGGGTTAGTCATTAGTTAGGGTTTCAATTTATAAGAGTTTGAGAGTTGTTTCAATCACTTTCACTTCAACATTGGAGGCTAAAGATTAGTGTCTAAGGGTTATGGAGTCAAAAGGTGAAGGACACACAAGTTGAAGGGGATGAGATTAAAAGGACAAGACGGAAAGGTTTCAAGGAGCTGGAATAGCACGGCCTTAAAGACAGAACCCTAGGGGAGAGAGGCTCACTCTGGTGTTACTTAAGAAAGGCCTCATGCTCTCTCCTCCTTGCCGGCAAACAATAATCTCAAAGACAAGTAAAATCAAGACAAGATATTTTAAAGAGGGAGAGTGTTGTAAAGGAAAGGCTCTTTCATCAAACCCTAAAGGAAAACTGGCCCTAGGTGTAGATAAACTAGGCCTGGGACGTCCTCTTCCTCTTGAAGTTTATAGGTACGGCTAGCTTAATGGAAGAAAAAAGAAAGAGTGTAGCAATGCCTAAGCTCTCTTCTTCTTCTTCAATGGCTAAAATATTTTTCTATCAGGGGACATGAGACAATGACCTACTTGTGTGTTTGTCCCCTAGGGTTTTGATTCAACAATATTTATAAATAAATGCAAGAAATTTAAACTACAACCATTCAATCAAGAAGTTTTGTATAAAAATACTTACAAATCATCAAGAAAATAACATGCAAACCCTAGTTGTAAACCTTCCTTCAAGAAAAATACCATAAATTGCCAAAACTCTCCTCTCCAAACAAGTGCGCCTTCCTCAAAATAGCCAATAACCCGAATAGGGCACAACAATCAGACCTCACTAGGAGAGTGAGTCATGTGTTATGTCAAAATGAGGTTAAAAATCCTCAATATATAGTGTATCAATGACCGTAATTGATTTTAGGTCATAAAAAATGGCCAATAAGACCAGAATATTGTTTTTACTTTAAATTGTCAAATTAAAACCCTAATTGAGATGTAATAAAGGTAAAATCCCCTTCAAGGGAGACGGTAGCCCTTTTCTTAGGGCATATGAGACATCCAGGAGAAAAACGTTAGCCCCCCAAGGGATTCTCCAACATGGAACACATGCCACTGCTGCCCAATCTGCCTCCAAGAATGACCATGAAGCTAGATGACATCATGGTAAGAATGGGGGTGCTATCATCCTTCCAAGGCGAGCGTTCCACTGAAAAGGGGTCATTCCCCCTAGGTCAAGCTCTGCCAAAGTGCCTCTGGTGAAACATCCTCTTCTTCTCCAGTGAAAAACATCAGTCAAACATTGTTCTATCTCTACCCCTCTGATGGGGTCTCAACAACCATCTTATGGGATCTTCAGCCCCATAGAGGTCCGAACTAATCATCTCCCCATGTGTACCGGTCCAAATGGTACCTGTCCATTGGGCATGGTATTGCACATCAAAAACTACGCGCTCCATGGGCTCATTAGTCATACGGATCATAACAATGTCAATTACATTTCATCATTAATATTATCAAACATATGCATAAAAACCTTGATATATCATTCAATAGCTCAAAGATATTACAAAAATCAACAATACAAGATCGAAGAAAAGGACAAGATATCCTATTGGGCTAGCATCCACAAGAGAAGGGAAGTTCCCAACAAGGTTTCATCCAAGCCATGTAAACAAGGTGATGTGGCTAGGGGATGTCCAGACAAGTGGGTAGAGTGAGAGACAGGGTTGCATAATGTTATTTGTGGGTGCCTTTGTAGAAGGCGAGTTGTACCCGTCATGGATGCAATTTGTTTTTAAGCCTGTTCTTGCCTTTATTCTTTCTTTATTTTCTTTTTCTTATTCTTTTTCTTTTTATTCGAGGTCTAACCGGAGGACACTGCCTTGGCATGGTGACTAGAGCTGACAGTGTTACCCACAAGTACTTTCATACAGATGATAAGGTTGGCTCGTGATGAGAGCCCCTTTCCCTTGGCCATGCAACTAAAGGTCACTACCCTGGCATGGTAACCAGATAGTGGCAATGTCATACTGTTAGGTACCCATGAACCTAATAGGCTGGCTCCTGATGAGAACCCCTATCCTCTTGGCTAGGTCTTGTTATTATTTTATGGGCCCCTCTTGTTTCTTGCTGAGAGGAATTTTATTGCCTTCTCGGGGATCCCTGGGTGAGGCATCTCGAGGTTTTATTTCTAGGCTTTTATCTTTTCTCAGATTCTTTTACCTTCTCGACCTTTAGCCCCTTCTTCGCACAAGATAAGGTGCAACCCTACAAATAGGTTAATCCAATGCCCAGACAAGGGGAATGGGATAATAAGCAGGAGATAAGATGAAAAAGTGGTGGTATGATGGGACTGGACGATGGCTCTTCAGAAATCCCCCCGGTGGCAAACCAAAACCCATGGGTACAGTCTTGCTAGCACACCCTGTCAATCTTCCCAACATGGTCAAGTGGGTTAATGTAATATCCAAGAAGTCGTTAGAGATAAAAGGAGTCAGATGCATATATCCAAAGGCTATAATGATCAAACGTGACACATACCATGATACCTAGACCAATTACCTCATGGAGAAAGAGCCTTCTCCATTACAAGACCAAGTCGATGGTGATGGATGTTGTTCTTGCTGACAAGACGAATCTGACGAAAGAAGAAAAGGATGGGCCCTCCAGGGTCATGCTCAGGTCAATCCTTCTCTCAGTACTCCATGTCTAGGACCTGTGGGCCTCGAGATATGATCTCCTAGTTATCCCTAAAAAGCGAGGATAACATGGAGTAATAAGTAGATTAAAATTAGATTTTCTAAAAGTTTGGGAGTAATAAGTGAATTAAAATTGGATTTTCTAAAAAGTTTTTATTTGGTAGTAATAAGTGGATTAAAATTCAATGAGTTAAAGTTTTATTTAATTTAAGTGGGATCACATACAAAAATTTGTAAAGGAGTTATAAGGTTTTATGCAAATGAATATTTTGATGTGTATTTAAGGAGTTATAAGGTTTTGTATGGAGGAGTTTTCTCCATTGATTGTAATTGCAATTATAAGGGTTTGTTATTTATTTTAAGACTTTTTGTAAAGGTGTTATAAGGATATTTTGGAAGTTATAAGGAGTCCTCTCTGACCCACCCAAAATTGAATAAGGGGGTCTATCTTAGGATCTTTATGTGCGTCGTCATTGGTTATCCTATAGTCTTTGGCAGCATTTTTTGGCACATTTATGCAACCTGATGATCACTCTTGGCATGCACAACACGATACAAAATTGAATTGTGTGGCACCAACAAACATCTCTCTTCCATATTTTGCATAATGGCAAGAATTGAGGAACTATTTACAATATTGCACACATTAATTAACTCAACTACAGAATCTACAATTGCAATAAACAAGTTCACTCTTAGTACAATGATTACTTGTTTACAGGTAACACACAAGAAGATTGATATGTTCAAACATCAAAAAAATTTGTTGTCTGATGAGTTAAGTTTGCTTCGACACCAACAATGTTATTTCAACAAACAAGATGACATCAAGGATGAGAATAATGAAGACACTCAGTTGACTAGTTATGAAAGTCATGAAGATGAGTTAGATGAAGTCCCTATGTTAGAAAAAGTTGTGGATAAATGTATTGTTCGACCATGGGAAGAAGTATGCTTTAAATGAAATCGATACGGACTAGGATATGAAAATGATGCTAACAACCTTTTTCATATTCCTAATTACTGTGAACCTATTTTCTTTGTGAGTGGAAGTTTTTTGAATGAAGATAAGACGACAGATCTTGAGAATATTGGTAAGGAACAGGTACAAGATATTGTTGTTGATGATGTTGTTACAAATATTCTAGATCATGATAATAATTCAGATAAAGAATCCATATAGTGCAAACATTGTCATTGATTTGGCCATGATAAGTCAAACTATTTTGATCTTCACCCATGCAGATTTTGTGGGAAGAAAAATCACCCCTCAATAAGGTGTCAAAAGCACAAGCGCAAGCATATTCATTTTGAATGGTTAGGTAATTGGCGTTGGCGTTTGGAAGCCAATTTATTGGAGCAGTCTTATTGTTGGATTTATACACAAGTACAGTCATACTGGATTGGAGATATTTCTACAGTTGATGGACATTAATGTTTTTCAAGATTTGATGATTTAGGGTATGATCGGGGCCCAGTTGATGTAGTCTTCTGAGTTGAAGATCAAGTCTTCAGACTCCACCGGAAGACAGTTTTATGTGTTGGATCTCTTCTTGGCCATACTAGTGAATGACGATCAAGGGAATTGGAACCACTTGTCCCTGACAAGGGGGAAATCTAGTTGATTCAAGTTCCAAGTTAGATTTTGAGTCAGGTTCCAAGTTTGATTTAGAGCCCGTGAACAAATGATATTGTTTTTTATAGTTTGTGGTCAGCTTAAAACCACCAATTGAGCAGAAGACATGAAGTTTTTCTTGTTATGTTTTCAGATTTTTGAGTCGTGAGCTCTTGTTAGTTTATGGTCAACTTAAAACCATGCCATTTAGTAGAATACATCATCTTCTGCTAGACATTTGGTTTGTGGTCATCCCGAAACCACCAGATTGGTTTGTGGTCATCCCGAAACCACCAAATGAATTTTTGGTCAACCTTAAACCGCCAATTTAGTATAAGACATCAGCTTCTGCTATTTTTTTTAGAGTTCAGAGAGCATCTTCAGCGAGCCCTCAGGATATTCGCTAGACATATTGTTGATTGTCAAGTAGTGGCATTTTTTCAGGCAAGAACGAACTTATGATTAAGGGGGGATGTTAAAACTCTAATCATAAGTTAGTTAAGTTAACCTAACTGTTATATAGTTATATGACAATTATGGTCTTCTTGTATTATATATGTACATCTATGTACATGATTATCAGAAGCATTCGTGAATATAGTGTATGCTTTTTTTTTTATCTCTGTTCATCATGGTTTCTTGATTGTTTTTATTATTTCCATTATGTTTCTACTATTTTCTTTATTATGAATCTAACAGAAAGTGGAACCTTTTTTCATATTCACAAATATTCTTATAAATATTATGAGAATATATAGAATATAAAACCAAAATGGAATACTTCCTTCAATTTTCACCATCTTTATATCATGAAAGTGGAATTATTTTTCATATTCACAAATATATTTTTACAAACATAATATAAATATTATGAGAATATATATGAAGTATAAAACTAAACTGGAATACTTCCTTCAATCTTCACCATCCTTATATCATGAAAGTGGAATTCTTTTTTATATTCACAAATATATTCTTACAAACATAATATATATATAATATAAAATGAAAATGGAATACTTCCTTCAATCTTCACAATCTTTATATCACGAAACTGGAATTCTTTTTCATATTCACAAATATATTCTTACAAATATTAAGAGAATATATATAAAGTATAAAAAGAAAATTGAATACTTCCTTCAATCTTCACCATCTTTATATTAGAAAAGTGGAATTCTTTTTCATATTCACAAATATATTCTTATAAATATTATGAAAATATATAAAATATAAAATGAAAATGGAATACTTCCTTCAATCTTCACCATCTTTATATCATGAAAATTTAATTCTTTTTCATATTCACAAATATATTCTTACAAATATTATGAGAATATATATAAAATATAAAACGAAAATGGAATACTACTATGGAAGGGTTAACCAAACAACCTTAGAAGATTGCATGTTGCATTGAAAGTCATTATAAAATCTCTATTTTGATGTTTCAGATCTAATGATAACTCACTATGTTTTGGGAAAGCTGTTTACAATTCCGCTTATACAACTCAGTGAAGCAACCATAAATTAAAAAAATTAATTTAAATAAAATACAATTACATATAATTATACACTATCATAGCCGTTAACTAGTGGTTAGTGAATGCTGAAAAGTTTATAGTTAAGGATGGTTAGTGAATGCTGAAAAGTTTATAGTTAAGGAAATTCGAAATAGAGGAAACGTAATTTAAGATTATAATTTAAGATTATAATTCAACGTGTAGTCATAAGATTATAATTTAAGATTAAAATATCATTAATTGTGCCCATCTCCAATAAATATAAGCCTTTCAGCATAAATATATTAGTACACTAACATATATCCTATGGTAAGATTTCACTTTACATTAATAGTGCTTTTTTTCTTCGGTCTATAGCCCCTTCTCCGTATATCTGGAGCTTTGAAACCAATCACAAAACAAAGACACTGCTTTAAATTCATGTAGGAGTACAGAAGCATCTAATGTCAAGACACATGGTCACCACATCGATTCCTGCAGACAGAACAGTTTACAGTTTCCTAATGCAATGAGAAAATTCATCTAATGTCAAGACACATGATCACCACTCGAATTGAGTAGACAGATCAGTTGACAGTTTCTTAATGCGGTGAGAACTTCACTTTAGTTCTAACTTTCTTGGCAAGTTGGGATTTTGTTGTCAGAGATCGATTTAACGCTTTAACATTACTGCAGCTTTTAGTGCCTGTTTGTTTGTGTTCTATCGTAGTCTCCTTTCTTTAAAAGACACCTTCCTTACCGATTCCTTCTCTATAGTTCTAACTTTCTTGGGAACTTAGTATTTCTTGTCAGAGATCGATTTAACGCTGTAACGTTAATGGAACTTTTAGAGCCTGTTTCTGTTCTTTAAAAGAGACCTTCCTTACTGGTAGGTTATCTGTTGGTTGTCGTGGAATGCCGTCCACCATTAACACGAATCTATCTACGAAATAC
Source organism: Picea engelmannii (assembly GCA_009831015.1). Classification (NCBI taxonomy): domain Eukaryota; kingdom Viridiplantae; phylum Streptophyta; class Pinopsida; order Pinales; family Pinaceae; genus Picea; species Picea engelmannii. Next base: position 153,223 of record ML797549.1, read on the forward strand.
AAGGAATTGGACATTTCGTAATTCCCATGTTCAGCACGTACAATACTTGTGCCATGTGAAGTCATATCTATTTTCTTCATCCTTGCAATGAAGTTATTTAGTTCAATAATGATGGAACACTGACCATCTGTACGTGTTTTGTTTTGTATGTTCTTTTATGATGGTGGACGGAAATTGTTGAAAACGTTGGCCGATTTTGGAACAAGTAGTTTTGGAAATAATATATCAAGGGGATGTGTTTGTTGATTTTTGGTGCAGAGCATGTGCATATGTTTTGATTTGTATGTGATTTTAATTTTATGATAGTGGAGAGAAATTGTTGAAAATATGGCTGATTAGGTTGAAGAAGTTTTGAAATAATACAGGAAAGGTTTGATGGCTTCTAGTGTAGTGGTACTTGAGTGAGTTTATGATAACTTTTGTGGTAAGTAATATATATATATATATATATATTTCAATACTGTATAATTATTTAATTGATTGTATAAAATGGTTATATATATCATAGTTGTATGGGAACAATTTCTGTCATTTTCAACATCTGTGAAACTGGTTTCCTAAATTTCGGGAGCTTGGGAAATCATTCTGAATGTCCTCAATTGGTTGGGAACTTGAGAGCTTGTTGTGAGCTTCAACATCAAAAAAATGAGAGATTGGGAACCAGTTTCCTAAAGGAAGAGTTTTAAATTAAAATGTAAATATGTTTATTCCATTATTACAAATGCTTAATTTCTGACAAATATTTTCATTATATTTATTCAAAATATCACTATAAAATAAAACTAAGACTATACTACAGGTAAATATTATTTCAAAAATTAGTCAAGTAAAAAAACTTAATAATACTCACTTTCTAATAAATCAATACCCTATCAGGGACAAGCATTTGTTCCACTCTGTAGTTGATATGAATCAACCATATCATTGACTTTTATTTTATTTTCATATTAGAAGAGTAGTACTATTTTGTTTTTTCTAATAAAAAAAAATAATGCTTCAAATTTACAAAGATATTTAAAGTTTATATATGTAAAGTTTAATTTTAAAAAGATGTTAAAATTGAATATATGTATTTTCTATTTTGTTTCTCATTTTATAATGGAATATTTATGGATATTAAAGTTTCACTAATGTGTTAAATATATTCATATAATTATTAGCACAAATTAAATTAGTAATTTCAATATTGTAGTTGTTACAATAGGAGAAAGATTGTCCTGGATTGACTTTCAATTTTATTGAAATAAGATTTAAAATGTATCAAGTATCAATATCTCTATAGATTGTAATATAAAGTATCTTTGTAATCTAATTTTTTTTTATATTTTTTTAATATATATATATATAGTCGCTCACTTCACCTTTAGTGTAAATTTGAAGAAAACTTCTACTAGTTTGGACACTCTATCCACTTTCCCACTTTTTGAAAACTTTATGATTATGTTAACTTACATATATAATATAATAGGTTAATTAATCAATTATTTAACATTATAACTATATTTTGGATTTATAAATATTTTGTAATTATATTTTATATATTTAAGGTTATATTATATTCAATATTAGTATTTAGTTATATTAAGTTTTACTATTCATTATATATTTTTCAATATATTTTCAAATTGACTAGATAAAGAGTATGTAACTTTTGTATTTTAATATTTTAAAGATAAGTGTAGATATATTAGATTTACTAATATATTTAACTTCAGATTTTTACAATTTAAAAGAATTCTTAAATTTTTATCATTATTACTTTATCATAAAAAACTAAATGTTTTATTCTTAACCATTTTAATTCATTCTAATTTTATGAACAAAATCTCAGTCATTTGCTTGACATCTGAAACACTCAGGAAGATCATATAGAATTCAAACTAATAAGTTTATAGTTGGGAGTCTAGCCAAAAATTATTAGATATTATGATTACTAAAATGCTTTACAGTAGGTTGTTTTATTAGTTTATCAATCCTAAATGCTATTTGATTTTTAGGAAAAATGCTTGTGCGTGGGTAGCTATGAGTTAGTTGATTATAGCAATATTTTTTAGTTCATGAATTTAAGATTTCAATGTCCTCAAATTTCAATTTATTTTCAAAATTAAGTAAATCTTTTAAAACAGTAACCAACTTTATGTTATTCTTTCCTACACACTTTTAAAGCTTTAATTAACTAAACAACATTTTTATTATGTTATTTTCAAAATAAAATTTTGTTTAATTTCTCATAATTACAAATTGCATTAACTTTTTATTTAAAATTCCTATAATAGCAAAAGTCAAATGTCTTTTTATAATCATAATTAAATAAATATTTTAACATGTAATCTACCTCATCGTATTCATCCATTCCCACTTTCAAAATTTCAAACAAACTTACAAATATTTTTATTATGTTATTTCAAAACACAATACAAGGTTTTCCAACATATCATAATTAAAAATCTCAGTGTATCTTTATTCACACTTACATCATGTTTCATTCATTTGATATATATGATAGTTTTTATTACTATGTTCATGGAATAATTTAATATATATGATAGTTTTTATTACTATGTTCATGGAATAATTTAATTAGATGAAGAGAATTTAATATTTTAATTAATAATTTAAATTTTTTATATCTATTATGGTTGATGTTTTAATTATAAATCTATTATGGTCATGAAATGATAGCGCACGACAATGATGCTCAGGCAAAGAAGAGAAATTGTAAATAACTTTGAACTCCAGATTCTCATAATCTCATCATCTGTTTTGTTTGAAGAAGGGGTTTGCTTGAAATGTCGATGTCGGCATAAGAGACAACAACTTTTAATTTGATGTACCAAAGGAATCGCGATATGGCCATGCAATTGCTTGTTAGTTCCTTTTAATTTCATGTAACAAAGGAATCCCTCCTTGTCAGTTACCTGTACACTCATGATAGGATTGATCTCATCTCTTCACACTTCGATCACCTAAGTGCTGTAAAATTCCCTTCTTATTGTTAAGATTCCTAATATCATCTCTCCACACTTCGATCACCAAGTGCTGTCATCTCTCTTAAAAATTTAGTACAGGGAACTTTGGGGCAGGTGTTGCATTCATGTTCTTACATAAAAACCAGAAGATATTTCCACGTAACAATTCTGATAAGGTATAGTGGCAATATAACTTCAAGCTGGTAAACAATAATTGACAACCATTTGGTGGTTTGTATTCATTTACAAGAAAATAGAGGCACTACTTTGATTATGGTAAATACTGTGAAACTATTAAAAAAATTGATAGGATTGATATGACAATAATCATAATACTGTGAAACTATCCTTAAAAATTAATAGGATTGATATGACCATAATCCCAATGCAAAAATTTAATAAAAATTGATAGGATTGATATGACAATAATCCCTAAGCAAGTTTATCAGGAAAATATTTTCAGTGTAAGTAAGTTTATGCAAAACTTTAAAAAGGAAAATATTTTCAAAGTAAGCAAGTTTATCAGGAAAATATTTTCAGAGTAAGCAAGTTTATGAAACAACTGTATATGTTTTTGTCTAGCACTTGCTCTGTAATTATAAACAAAGTTAAAAGCTGAGTTATTCAGTTTACCGTATAAATGGAAGAAGTATTTATTGTTATATTCTGTAAAATTGAATTGTTTTATAAATTTGTTTCGAAATTGTCAAAATTTGTTATTTTACATTGATGAGCCAAATCAAAAGCTGAGTAATTCAATTCACGTCAAAATTTGAAAATACATTTATTAGAGAAACCATTTAATTAATTAAATTTTATAAAAATTTAATTTGTAGTTTAGCCAAATCGAAAGCTGAGCCATTCAATTTACACCATAAATAGAATGGAAAATGCATATAGTAAAGTAATGATGTAAATTTTAATTTAAATTTGAAGTTTAATAAATATCCCAATCTATCATTGTTTTTTAACTTTTTTATATAAATTAAAAAATTATATTTTTTGATTTGAATATTTTTTTTATTATTTTAATATAAATTTAAAACATTATATATAGAGAGATTGTTTAGCCTATATCCATATTAGATTTTATTTTCAAAATATTTGTCACACTACCAATTTTTCTAACCTCTTAACTCAACAAAAGTATGGTAATCTTGGAAAACTTCTCTTAATGTTTTTCGAGCACACAAACAAAATTCTAAAGAATGGCAGGTAATCACTTACCCTCTTAAGTTCCGATAGACCAATTTGATCTTAGTGGATGTTAATCATCATCATCATTATAATTGATGAAACCATTGATCGTTGAGATTGGCTAGGATTTTTGCATATGGAAATGGACACAATGATCATGTATCACCTAATGACGACCCCTTTCACATTCACATTCCATGTAACAATGCCTCTGCTACAAACCCATCTCAAGATGACAACATGGAATACCCTCAACCTCCTTCATTCCAAAATCTTTGGTAACTATGTTCAGTTAATGAAGGACCACACAATCATTGATATGTTTCTTGGCATTTGTCGAACATTGAGATATTTGGTTGCATGGATTAACTCTAGCTGGAAACCTCAAGATGGCTTTGAGATCAAGATTGGGTCGAATGGATTTTTTTATAGATATTTTTCAAAACCAAGAAGATCAAGAAATGATCTTTGAAAATGGACCCTACATCTTCAATTGGTATGGTTTGTATTTTTATTATTAAATTAATTTTTGAAAATAGAGCCTACTTTTTCTATTCAATGGGCTTGCATCTCCATTATTAGAGTGACAAATTCAGTCCTCACAATGAAGAATTTACCTACTGCTCGTTCCCTCTAAAATAGTGGGAAGACGAGATCCTAGCAGGAATAGGTAATATGTTGGGTACTTATTTTAAATCTATAGAAGATACTAAACAAGAGTGCTATATTACTTATGCCCAAATATGCATTTATATGAATTTTTTTCCCCATCCCTGAATCCATCTACCTTAGGTGTCATGAAAATGATTGGATCCAAACCATCGATTATGAGTTCATCCCCTTTCACTGCAAAAGATGCCACAAACATGGACATATCCATAGGGATTTTCCTTTGAAACTAAGCTAGAACCTGAAAAAGATGAGGGTTTCACCAAAATTGTCAATAGATGTAGATTTGAAAGAGAGACAACACCCTATGCCCCCTACCCCCAAACCCCCTAAAACTAAAAATCTCTTTGAAATCCTAAGTTCGATCTCTTCGAACCCTTCCCCTATTGACTTTTCAAATCCCTCCCAAAACAACCCTAAGAATCACATATCTCTTGATCCTACCCCTAACCTTGAAGACCCCTAGAAGCCGAAAAACTATTGCTTCTCCCTCTCATCTTCCACCTCTTGAATATGTTCCTATGTTTCGTGAGAGGGGTGATGGGTTAGGCTTTGAAACATATGATATGGAGCTAGAAGGAATTGATCTACATGGTATTGTGGAATCACTTCAAAAAAGAAATATGAAATCAATTCCACCATAACATATCAAGTGTGTACATTGATCCTTACAAAAGAACATAAGAGATCCATTGGAGCTTCATCCAATGTTTGGATCCAACCCTGCGCTTGGTATCCAAATCGACAAGCTAAAGTCGAAGAAAAACCCTATGGATGATAAGCATAAAGGAAAGAAATCAAATATGCAACTTTTACAAGAAATAGGAGATATATTGGTCACTTCTACTCAAAATGATTTGATCACAGATTCATATCAACCTTCTCACTCCCCAAGTTTTCAATGAAAATTATCTCTTGGAATATTCGAGGAATAAATGGTATGATCAAGCAAAGGCTCTTACAAAACAAGGTAAATATAGAATCTCCATACATTTTCATGCTGCAAAAAACAAAATGCTTTTGTCATGCATTGGCCATTATTCTCTCCAAGATCTAGAAAAATGGTCTCTATGTTTCCTTAAAGTCTAAGGGATTTGTAGGAGGTCTTTCCATCCTATGGAATCTAGCCATAGTCCTCTTAGACCATTTTTTTCCCACAATTAGAATTATTACCACCAAATTCAAAACCAATTGGTTAAATTTTTGTTGGCTTCATCACTAGTGTCTATTAACGTGAACAAGTCAATGAAAAATATGAGTTTTTGCAAGCTCTACAATACATATCGAGACTTATTGAATAACAATTTTGGATCTTCGGAGGGGACTTCAACTTCATTTCCTCTCTGGAGGAGAAAAAAGGGGACATTTGAAAGTTGGATCCCGATAGTCATGCCTCTAATTCCTCCATTCAAAGACAAATCTGATTTACATTAACACCAATAATGGTATTTATACTTGGAACAATCGCAAGGGGAACCCAACAAGTAGCATGTCGATTGGACCAATACCTAATATATGAATTTGTCATACTCTTAGGTCTTCATATGGATGCCAACATTATTCCAACTGGTTGATCTAGCCAGTGGCCTATCTATCTTAATGTGGATGCTCAAGGGGTTCCCCTCAAGAGACCGTTTAGGTTTGAAAAAGTTATATCTCTCTCATCCTCATTTCCAAAGCACCATTAAAAATGGTGGGATGAAGCCAATGTAGCAAAGGGCTCCCTAATGTACTATTTTTAGCAACGTGTCAAAAATCTCAAGGCATTTCAAGTTATGGAAAAAATATCTCTATGGCAACATGTAATGTTC
>ML797549.1:173339-188525 GCA_009831015.1 Picea engelmannii
CATTTCCAAAGCACCATTAAAAATGGTGGGATGAAGCCAATGTAGCAAAGGGCTCCCTAATGTACTATTTTTAGCAACGTGTCAAAAATCTCAAGGCATTTCAAGTTATGGAAAAAATATCTCTATGGCAACATGTAATGTTCTCCAAATTTACCAAATAATTTTTTTTTTCTTAGTGACATTAAGTCTCTTTCTCTTCGAACAACTTATCTCGAAAGACCTAATGTTATTGTAAGTAGGTAGTTGTCATCACTATTAACTTTTTTAAGGTTTATGTTTTCCAGTTATTGACACAATTAACTTCCATTATAACAAATTTTATCTCGGAGTTATTTACTACTGCATAGTAATCATATACTTAAAGGGTCAAGGGTAAGTTCTCTATACCCCATCCTCTCAAATTATCGACATGTCTAAAATAATTATAAAGTTTAGTAAATCCCCACTAACGTTATGATCCTTTCCATATATATATATATATATATATATATATATATAAACGTATTAAAGTTAGATTTACTGAGGAAGAACCCCACTCGAATTACATAAATCTTTAAGCATAGACAGTACCCATATCATACAGGTCTAAACGAAGTTGTGTTTAAAGCATAGATTTCATACATAAAAATAAGGTTCAATGCATCTATCATAGACCTAGAAAAATAGGGGTGGCTTTATACTAGCTGCTTAAATATACTGGTGCAGACCCCCCTTCTCCCCAAGGGCTGCGAGACTTCTCGGTATTAGGATCTTCCAATTGTTGGGTCAGATCGACTCTTTGGGCTCTTGAATGAACCCTGATTAAGTTATACACAAGCTACTTTCTTGAATTCTGTGTACAGTTCCTGTGATACCCGCACCTTCTATCTCTGTGTGCTCTGGGTGCTTCTTAGTTTACGGGTGCTAACTCCTCTTTACTAGCCTCTTCCTTCATATGTCCTTGGGTTGTGCCCTTGTGCTAATGCACGATTGCAGGCACAGGTGAGAGTGGTTTCAAACCGGCCTACTTTTCGCCCCACAATCCTCCTCGAGATAACACGTACCTCGTCACCAAAACAATGGTTGAAATTGTGGCCCGCTCAAGGAAGATTATCCTCTGCCCAATTTATGGCTCTCAAATCCTCCCCGTCCGTCAATATCTTGCCTCTCGTCACTGCTTCCAATCAACGGATGCTATTAAACTTCGTTCCACCCTTCTTTCTTCTTTCCACATGTCTCCCCAAATCTTCGCGATCTTTCAACACGTAACTCCCCTCTGAATCAATGACTATCGTTGAATCTGCCTTTCCAGCCTCCAGGAGTTTCAACTCTTAACTCCACTCTCCTCTGTGTGACAATATCCCAGAGTGGAAGATCTATTACCACTTGTCCCCTTTAAATCCATGGCTAGGATCTCCTCTACAGACCCGGCCTTCGGGGATCTCAAATCTCATGTCCTTTTCCTTCTCCTTAAATACACAGAATCCTGCCATGTGTCCTCTTAAATTGGATTACCTAGAATTACTTCGGGTCCTTTCTCGGAGTCCATAGATCTTCGCCATGTCTCCTCTCCAGAATTGGTGGATTAGATTTACTTCGGCATATCTGATGGCTCAGATCTTCTCCGACTCTCTGGACTTCTTAGATCTCAAATATCAAACTCTCATCCCTGCTGACTAGGTATTTCCCAGAGTTCTATATCTGGTGTCACGTTTCCTCCTTTGTATCGACGACTCTCAACGTTTTTGAGACTCCGGCCTTCACTGATTTCAAATCTCAATAGCCACGAGTCTCCGGAGTGAACCCTTCTGGAGTCCATGATCTGGTGACACCTGTCCAACCTAGATCAACGACTAACATTCGCTCTGGCTGTTCGGGCTTCGGCGATCCTGAGTCTCAAACTTCTCCTTTGTGTTCTCCCGTAGTGCTTTGTCCCGGAATCCACGATCTTTCGCCATGTTCCCCTTCTGGATCCGACGGTCCAGAATCTCTTCGTACGTTCCATTATGGCTCTTCGTGCATTTGGGCACCCATCTTTCCAACTAGCCTTGAATTGCATTTGGGTGCCCCTCTTACCAACTCGCCATGGCTCTTCAGTTCCCTGGCGCTTCGACTCTTCGGCTCCCCAATTCTTCGACCTTCTTCTATTTCAGTTCTCAAATGGAAAATTCAATATAAATTTCTCCGGAGCTCGCAATATCGTGACAAGTGTCCCCTTGTAGATCGATGTCTCTCAGCTCTTCGGCTCTCCGAGCTTCAGTTGTTTCAACACTTCAACCTCCGCCTCCTTCTGGATATTATAACCTTTTGACATGTATCCTCTCTGGATCCAACGATCCAGACTCTCCTTTTGCGAATCAGGATTTCGTGACTTGTGACTTCAAAGTTAACACTTGGTCCACATTCCTGACTTCTAAAATGTCGACATTTCGGAGCTCCCAAATAGGACAGTTCATGCTCCTCTGGATCTAACAGTCCAGATCTCCCCTTTGTGTATCGGGACTTTGCATTTAGTGAAGTTGAGTGGTCGCTCACTTCTCTTCTCTTGATCCCCGATATCTCAAAATTCTACCTGGACAATCGACGATCCAGATCTCTCCTTGATATATGACTCAGATCAAATTGCGAACTTGGGTTTCGTGAGTTTCCATAAATCTTGTCTTTGGTTGTATGAGTTTCAAAGTCCCGATAAGACTAGATATACAGCCCCTAATCTTCCTCTAATCAACAGTTGCGATCAAGTTACGAACTCGGATCTAGTGACAAATTAATTCAAATCCAACTGGCATTAATGTTATAGTTTTTATTAAGGGACGAGGTTCATTTGGGAAATTGTTTTATCTTCAAGTTTTAACTTCTGTTGAACTCCATCTTATCACAAATTAAAATTCTCAATTTCTTAGTAGGACTTTAACCTTCACAGTCTCCATATCTAGGATAGTGTCTTGCGCGAAAAGGTACTCAGGTTCCAACTTGTAGTGTTAATAAACATAAACCCAGATTCTGTTGAAAATGATAGGAATCTATCCTAGCACATTATTATCGTGGTAGTTTTTATACCAAGCTCCTATAAATAACTGGTAAAATTTATCTTCAATCCTTAAAGAAAAGGATAGAGGGGAAACCCCTACTGGAGATGATTTCCCTAATAATAGTTATGATCTCAAGTGTTATGTAGAGTTTGAAGACTCGTTTAAATATTGGACCGACTCTGCAATAGGTAACATGTTTATGTAGTTAAATCTTTGGACATTTTCTCCTGAGATAATCAAAAGAAGAGAACTGTAACATTTTATTATATTTAATACAATGGGCTTAAAAGGAAAGCTAGTTGTAATAGTTGAGAAATAACTTTCCGTGTAATAGATGTTCAGGTAGTTCGGAAAATCCGTATAGGTAACAACACATATGTAGATATACATATATATTCAATTATGATATTCACTCAAAATTTTGTTTGGTAATTATACAATTTAAACATCCTTAGTATCAACTTCAGATCGATATGATAATTTTTTTTTATTGTAGACCATAGATTATATCACAGGAATAGGAAAACTTTCACACTTTCGTCTACAACAATACACACAATAGTTTTCTAGCTCTACTCAGGAAACTTCCATACAGTTATCAATAATTATCACATACAACAGTCTTTATTGGCTCTACTCAATGTATAAATTCAACTGTAAAGGCTTATTCAATAATTCATTTCCTTCTACCCAACAAGTGGATGTATTCTATCAGTCATTCATCAATAGAAAATGTAACTAGAACTAAGTAAATGCATTCTACCAATTATTAAACATCAGAACATTCAACCAAGGAAGAGTAGAAGAACATATATTAACAAATTGTTGGGACAACAAATGGAACAAACAAGTTACACCCAACCATAGAACATAACAGACAATCTACTTGTTCCGTTCACCCCCTAGCTTGACCATGAATCCATGAGGGTGAACCTCGAAACTCCTCTTTCTCTATAGTCCTCTTTCAGATCCCAAAATTCTCCTTGCCTCACACTCAGAAGTAGTGCTCGTAACAACAAGTGACGTCCTTCTTCAGATCAAAAGTTCTCATTGCCTCACACTCAGAATTAGTGCTCATAACAACAAGTCCATCCTTTTTCTCATCATACTAGGCAACATCCTGACTCCTCCCATATGTTATATATGCAAAAGCATCTTGTGCCTAGGTCTTTTCCCTTTGGGAATTTTTGTAGCTTTACAAATCCTTGATTTTCCAGGGCTGCCCATGGTGAAAGTTTTTATTTTCCACTTGTAAAATTCATCCCTGAGGTAGTTCAAGCCCGTTCCCCTCTCATGGAGTCATGGTCAACTGATTTCAACCTGGTTGTTCCTCTTGTCTCTCAGGAATAAATATAAAAATTATTTGTTTCTTACAAGTGTCATAGTGAAAGAGTTGGTTGGGAAAATCAAATCTTTCCCCAACAGTAATAATAATAAATTACAATTAACTAAATTCCAAATTCGAAATTACCATAAATGGCAATAATTTTTCAATTTCAAATTTACCAAAAATGGAAATAAATTGCTAAGTATTTTCAGACTTCAATAATAATTTATTTTTTGGGATATTACACAAAATCTTTCAATCTTAGAAACAATTAGAATCCAAAATGGAAAATATTCAACAATAGATCAACCTTTACAAACAAACGAAGTACCTTTCTCAACAAGAAAATGATCTCTCCTTCTAGATCGAGGAGAGGAGATTCCAAGAGGAGACTTTATGGAGAAAAATATCTCGTGTTCAATGGCTCATTGAAGGGGAGTGAAAAACCAAAATTTTCCATCAATCGATGGTTCAACAAAGGAATGTTAATCACGTCACACATATAACTTCAACTCAAGGTAACAAAATCACATCTGAGCCCATAACCAGAACACAAATTTCACAATTTTCAGATCTGAGGAAAACATAGATCTCACAAATTTCATGAATTTCTCTGGCATATTCGTGATATGAAAACAAAATATCTGAGGCAGAAGTAGATCTGAGACAATAATCATCTCAACAATAATATCCTGAGTATTTGGATCTCCATGCATACCTCTTCTATGCAAATCTACTGGTGCAATTTCACCCACTCATATCCCATCTATGTGTCAAAAGATTGATGTGTGTCATTGCTTTTGAAGATCCTTTTGCGTGTATTTTGGTGGGAAGTTTTTGAACTGATATTAAACTATAAAAATCATTGCAAAAATATGTTTTCATATCGAGGTCTATATTGTGGACCAGATTGAGAACCGGATTGAGGACCAAATTGTGGACCAGATTGAGGACCAAATGAAGGACCGAATGGAGGACCGGAAATTGTTTTAACATAAATATGTGGATTTATAAGAATTTTAAACTTTTATCTTCATATTAAAGAGATTTTTTTTTTATTTTTAGACATTTGAGTTGTAATATTTTAAGTCGTTAATGACTTTAGCTCAAGGGGGGGCACATTTTATTACTTGTAAAAGGATATCTATCTTGTAAAAAGGGACAAACTTTGAAATATTTGATTGTAGTCTTGAACGCTCAGAAGTGGAGAAGAGTCCAGTAAAATACTCTTTCAAACTCCATTTCCAACGAGACTTTTAAAGGGTTAAGGCCAAGCCCTTAAAAGTACCTTTTTTGCATGGATTATGTACTCTTTCTTTCTGGTGCCTTGTGTCTCTCTTTTGGAGTTTTGTGGATTATTCAATTGCAAATCTTGCAACAAACCTGATTTTTAAATTAATCAATCTATTCACAGAATCAAATAAGTTAGATGGACCCAGGAATTACAAATCTTGGATTCGACACATGAAGAACACTCTGATCTATAATGAATTATGGCGTGATATATGTGATGGTGATACTGCTCGAACTAAGCCAACCAATGCTACTTCTTTATAAAAATGGATTTTGAAAGATGAAAAATAACTTTCTTTGATACGTTGTTCTATAACTGAAAACATGTTTGTTCATATTGATAATTCCAAGGATGCGTGGTCTGTATGGAATCTGTTAAAGAATATTTTGATACTCCTATTGCATCTCATAGAGTTGATCTTGAAATGAAATTTCTTAAACAAATATTAGCATACAATGGTGATGTATTAGAATACATTTCAAGGATTAAGAACATTCATCAGAAAATCATCAAAGGTGGTTTTCCTAAACTTGAAGATATTTTCCTAGTCTCCACTGTAATAAATGTCTTGCCTCCATCTTATAATCATTTTCTTGAGACTTTTCAAATAACTGATAAGTTATCAATTTTGAATTTTGATTCACTTAGTGAAATACTGGCTCAACATAGTAAATCTTTTGGAAAACAAAAATAATCAGGAGAAGATCTTCTTTTCACTAAAGCTGAAAGTTCCAAAAGAAGACGAAAATCATGTTTTGGAAATTTTCAAAGTTGGTCTTCTAATCCAATTTGTGGTAGAGTTCGTGGTCAACGTAGAGGTCGTAGCAATTTTAATAAAAAAAAATTCAAAGTAATCCTCCCAATAATAATGCACAGTGAGGAAGAGGCGGAAATTTCAGTCAAGTAAGATGTAAAATATGTTTAAAGATGGGTCATTATGAATCAAATTGTCTTACAAGAAATGATCAATTTCCAAAGTTTAAGAAGACATCAAATTCAAATTCTCAAAAATCATCTCAATATGTAAAAGATATGATAACCAGGATGATCAATTTGAATATTGTTTTTCAGCAGTTTAGCATGTATATCCATTTGAAAATGATTGGATATTAGACACATGGGCTACTCATCATATGGCTTATAACAAAGACTATTTGTGGAATTATAAAGATGTTCAACTAAATCCTGGAATGATAAATATGTTCAACTAAATCCCATTTATTTAGCTGATGATACAACTCATATACTTGAAGGAAAAGGTTCAGTGAAAGTTTTTGTCCCTGGAATTGGTGAAAAATGGATTTCAAATGTTTAGTATGTACCATTTTTTAAGAAACAATTGTTATCCCTAGTCACAATCAGACAAGATGGACATCAAATCTTCATGCAAGTTGGTTTGGTGAAGATTAATTCAGATAAGGATAGCTCGAAAACAATAATGATTGGATATGAAGACGGGAAGTTACTAAGAATGAATTAGAAAGGCATCCAAAGAAGGAAAAAGGTTGTAGCAACAATGAATTATGAAATGTCTTCATTCAGATTATGGCATTTTCGATTTGGTCACTTAAACTTTGATAGTCTCTTGAAACTTAAGTCCCAATATTTGGTAAAGGGTTTGCCAACTTTCAAGAAAGAAAATTCCAAGTGTGAAGCTTGTATTTTTTGGTAGCAAAAGCGAGAAGCTTTTCCAACCAGCTCATGGCAAGCAACAAAGTATTTGGAGTTGATTCACAGTGATATATGTGGTCCAATGGAATCTTATTTCGGTGGATGTTGATACTTTATATTGTTTATTGATGACCACACTAGAATGACATGGGTGTAATTTTTAAAGGAAAAGTCTGGAGATTTTGAAAATTTTGTAAATTTTCGACATGAAACTAGAGAAAAGATTTCTTATTTGAGAAGTGATAATGGATGTGAATTCACTTCAATTGAATCCAATGATTATTGTTGAAACAATGGAATTAAGAGGAAACTGACAAATTCCTATACTCCATGGCAGAACAAATTTATTGAAAGGATGAATAGAACTCTCATGGGAATGACAAAATATATGATGTAGTTTAAAGGGTTAAGCACAAAATATTGGGCTGAAGCAGTCCATACTGCAGTTTATCTTAGAAATTGATCACCTACATCAGCTTTAGATGGAAAAATTCCTTATGAAGATTCACATGGTTTTAAAACCAAGATAAATCATCTTAGGGTTTTTGGATCAATATGTTATGCTTTAGTTCCTAAGGAAAAGAGGAATAAATTAGAAAACTGAAGTATGAAGTGTACCTTCATTGGATACTCTAATGAAAAGAAAATGTATAGATTGATTTTAGATGGAAAATTCATTGTCAGTAGAGATGTCATTTTTTATGAAACTGAAAGTAATAGTTTAGATGAGATTAATCATCTCCTTAGTCATTTAGAGAAGAAAAACACTAAGGGTAAAAGTAAGTTGAACAAGTCAAAGAAAATTTTTTTGTTTGAAAAAGACTTTGTTTCTCCATAAGACATGTCTTTATCAAATAGTTTTTCTGATTCATATGATAATGAAAAAACAAAAGACTCTTATGATACTGAATCTTCAAAAGAATATTCTCCAACCTTAGATATTTCAGATGAAAGAAGAGCCTCATTTTTTGAAAATCATTTTTTCAATAATAATGTTGATTCAAATCCTCAATCCCCTCAACATAAGAATCCAAAGTGGGACAAACAACTTCTCAAAGATGTTAATTCAAATGAAATGAACAAAATAGGAACTAGCAGATTTTCAGGAGCAGAAACTAATTTTGCTCATGCTTCTACTGAACCTATTTGTTTTTTAGAAGCAACTAGACATAAAGAATGGAAGGAAGCAATGATTAATGAATATGATTCAGTACTTGCAAATGGGACTTGGAACATAGTTGATTGTCCACATGATGTTAATCCCATCAATTGTAAATCTGTTTATTGAGTAAAGTACAAGACCAATGGTAAAATTGAAAAGTACAAACCAAGACTTGTTGCTAAGGGTTTTTCTCAATAGGAAGGAATTGATTATGAAGAAACTTTTACACCCACGGCTAAATGCAATACTTGTAAATTTTTAGACCCCAACCCAGTTTCAGTCTCGTTGATTTTTCAGCCAATGTTTAATGCCCAAACCCAGTTTTATATTAGCAATTAAATATACAACAGAAAATTATTTCAGAACTAAAACATGAGGATTCTAAACTTCGTTTTCAAACACAGAAATAAAATATCAGCAGCATGTAAAACTCATAAAATTATGACATAGAAATTTTTAGTCTAACTTTGACCCTAGAAAAATGCACAAGGGGAAAACCAGTGAGAGAGGGAGATTTTATTATTTAGGAGCTTCAGAGAATTCTGTTACAGCATATTCATCTTCATAAATTTAAATGACAAACTTATCTCGACAACCATGCTAAATCTTCACACAGGAAAATGAGCCAACACCTCAAAATTATCTCTAGAATTTTCTGTAATCAAATACAGGTTTTCTCCTCGATTTATGTGCCTCCAAACTATTGTACAGTCACCTCAAAATTCATGCCAACTACCTCAGCCCAAAGAAGAGAAATAAATGTTGTACGGTTGCCTTGGGAAATGTGCCAAAACTTCCAGAAAACAACACAACTATTTCTTCTTGAAATATGTGCCACAATAACAGTCATATGGAATCCATATAGTATGGACTATACCTTCTACCTCAGTTTCCATGCCCTTTTTCTTGTTGTACGGAATTCAACAATCCGTATAGTATGAACTTTTTTGGTGGACTGTACCTTGCCTCGATTTGTGTGCCTTCTCTTCTTGTTGTACGACATACTCAATCTGTACATTATGGCCTACCTTCAATACTGTCCTTGTTGCCTCAATTTTTGTGCTATTTTTCTTCCTTGGGATGTGTGCCCTAGCTCTCAGAAATGGTTGCTCTCTTGCTGCTCAAAAATTCTCTCTCCCTTTCTCTCTCAAAAAATGAATCAACAACCCAAAAAATGGGTGCACCCCCTTGCCCTAATCGATCTCATGAGGGAAGGTGAGGAGTTTTCTAGTCCAATGGCTAATATTAGATTAGATGAATGGTTGAGATTAAATGTCTCTTCACTCACCCTCACTTAAGTCATAAAGTCACTTTTTAATTTTCATCTCACTAGGGCCCACATTAGGCACTTTCTCACCCTTTAGGCACCTATGGATGAGAAACAGTTGCCTAGGTACTTTATTTAATTAAGAATTTAATACTCCCTCTTACTAAGGAAAGTTTTACTCACCACTCCAAGCTTGTCCCTGAAAAATACAAACTTTCCTCTGCCCAATGCCTTGGTAGGTATGTCTGTAACTTGCTCCTCTATAGATATGTACTATAGCTCCACAAATCCTCTCTGAACATAATCACAGATGAAGTGATAAATAATCTCGATATGCTTAGACTGGTCATGAAAAACAGGATTCTCTGAGAGTTTAAGGCAACTATGATTATCACGATGAATCACAGTAGGCCTAAACTGCACACCGAACAATCCCACTAGCATCTTGCGAAGCCAAAGTGCCTCACAATTGGCCTGAATGGCCTCCATATACTCAGCCTCTACAGAACTCAAATCCACTGAATTTTGTTTCCGACTAAACCAAGACACAACTGCTGATCCCAATCTGAAACAACACCCTGAGGTGATTTTCGTGTCACTGACACATCCTTCCCAATCTGAATCTATAAAGCCAACTAGATGAACTCCATATCCTCTCTGATAGTCCATACCATAATATACCGTACCACAAAGATACCTGAGCACATGTTTTACTGCCACCCAGTGCACTCTCCTAGGCTCCACCATGAACTTATTGAGAGTGTTGATAGCAAAACAAATATCTAGCCTGGTATTAAACAAATACATCAATGACCCGATCAACTGATGAAACAAAGTGGAATCCACCAACTGTGACTCAGAAGCATGAAGCTTCTTCGAGTTGGTAATCATGAGAGTGGTCATGGGCCTGCTATCTCCCATTTGAAATCTGCTCAAAATATCACACACATACTCCCCCTGTCCCAGGAATATGTGTCCAGGCTCCTTCCAAACCTCCAATCCCAAAAAGTAATGCATCAGTCCGATATCATTCATCTCAAACTATGAAGCGAGGCTCTCCTTTCAACTGTTGATGAGTCTTTGCCCCTATAATGAAAAGATCATCCACATATAGAAGAAGAATAAAAGGATCATCTCCAACCATAGTGAAGTATAGGTTGGGATCCGCCTCACTCTTTTCAAAACCTAACTGCTGCAAATAGGCATCTATCCTTGAATACCAAGCTCTGTGATCTTGTTTCAACCCATACAATGCCTTCTTTAGTCTACACCTCAAATCCCAATGGCTTCTAAATATACACCTCCTCCTCAATAAGACCATTCAGAAATGCGGTCTTCACATCCATGTGGTGGATCTTCCAACCCATCTCTGTTGCAATGGAGATCACTGCCCTGATCGAATTGTATCTAGAAACCAGTGCAAAGGTCTCATCATAGTTAACTCCCTCAACCTGTGAAAACCCCCGAGCCACAAATTGAGATTTGTACTTCTCAATGTTTCCATCTACAGTATGCTTTAGCTTATAGAGACACCTGTAAGTTACCGCTAACTTCCCCTCAAGTCTAGGAACAACTTCCCAAACATCGTTCTTCATGATGGAATTGTACTCTTCCATCATGGCTTATTTCCATACATGTCTACTAGTAGCCTCCTCAAAAGTGGAAGGCTCAGACTCTCGAATACTGCTCACCATTGCGATGTAGCTGCAAAACCTCTTGGGAGGTTTAATCTCCCTCACTTCCTATCTGGGATTACCCACTGAACCCCATGCCTCCCTCAAAGTGTCATGAAGCCACTTGGGATTCCTCCTCTCTGAAGTAGTGTCCCATGGAGGGGACTCTTCCTACTCAACCCCATCTCCTGAAGACAATGATCCTGAAGTAGAGTTTGAAGTACATGATCCTGAAACTTGTGGACCAGTAGCCTGCAAACCTGAACGTTGTGGCCCTGTCACCTATGAACCTGTCGTCACCGAAGCTGGTGGCCCCAAACTCTATTTCACTATATTCTGTTATGGGCTCATCTTAATATGAGTTGAATAATTCTCACCTCTCTCTGTACCTCTAAACATCCCAAAGGCTCCGTCCTCCTCAAATCTAACATCCCTCCTCAAGACAATCTTCCTCAAGGAAGGAAGGTAAATATGGAAAGCCTTTGAAGTCTCACTGTACCCAACAAAGATACCTCTCTCTTCCGTGGGCTCCATATTTTTTCTCTTCTCAAAAGGGACATATGAATAAGTGATGCACCCAAAAATCCAAAAGTGCCCCACCTCAGGCTTCTTCCCAGAAAAATCCTCCTCAGGATTCATGCTCCCCACAGCCTTGTGAGGACTCCTGTTCTGCAGATAGAATGCATTGTAGCATGCCTCAGCCCATAGAAATAGTGGCATCCCCTAATCATGTACCATGGCTCTTGCAACCCCAACAATAGCCCTATTCTTACTCTCTGCAACCCCATTCTGTTGTGGGTTGTAAGGAACAGTAAAATCTCTCCTGATGCCCTCTCCTACATAGAAGTCCATGAAGTCCTTGGAGGTATACTCACCCCCATTGTTGAATATCATGAATCTAATTTTCTTCGTTGTCTATTTCTCCATAAGAGATTTGAAGTCTTGGAACTGACTGAAGACCTATCCTTCAGTCTTCATGAAGAAAATCCAAGACTTCCATGAGAATTCATCAATGAATAAAACATAGTATAGGAAACCAGTCAACGATGCCGAAGACATTGGGCCACATACATCTGAATGTATAAGATCAAGAATCCCTGCTGCTCTATTGTCACTGCTCAGAAAACTAGTCTTGGTGTACTTTCCCAAATCACACCCCTTGCACAACTCATGGTTCTCTAAACTAAAATATGCAACTCATGTCACCATCTTCCTCAGAACTCTCAAATCCCCATGGTGCAAATGTACCATCCTCCTGTTCCATAGCTCACATAATTCACTGTTCCTACTGCTGGTGGAATGATTCAATGCTCTCACTAGATGAAACAAGAACTTGTACAATCTCTCATGTCTAGTACCAATCACTTTGGCTGAAGTGATGCTAGACCCCCTGGGGAAAAGGAGCACCTTACCATCATGGAACAAGACCTCATAGCCCTTTTCCTCAATATTAGAAACTGATACTAAGTTCTTCTTCAAGACCATAACATATAGAACCTCTGTGAAAGTCATGGGAGGCAAAGACTCCCTCTGAAATGATACAGTCCCACAACTTGCCACCTTGACCTCTCGGTCATCTCCAAACACTACCTCTACATCTACACATTGTGTCAGGTCTGTCAAGTTCTGATGAACCACTTTCATATGGTGAGAGGCACCACTGTCAATATACCAAGTATCTGAATGAGTGGTCCTCATGGATAGACACACAATCAAGGAAAATTCCTTGTCAAACTTGGTGGAAAAATCTTCCACCTCTACTGAAGTTGTTGTTTGTTTCTTCTTCTTCTTAGGACATTGACTTGCATAGTGCCCAAAATTATGGCATGCAAAGAACTTGTATTTTCTCATGTCTTTCTTCCCTTCACCCTTGGGCTTGTTTCCTCCCTTTGGACCCTTTCTGAAATTCTTCTTACTAGTGGTAGAAAGAGACACATTCTCCTCCTCATGACCTATAGATGAAGTGCCATGGACATAACCTCTTTGATTCTCCTCATGAACAAAGTTATCCCAAAGACGTTCCCAACTGGGAAGCTTCTCCATAGCAACAATGCCCTCCACAAAAACAACCCATTGTTTGGAAACTCCATTCAATGTTATTCTCACAAGCTCACTATCAACTATGGCTTCCCCCACA
This sequence comes from Picea engelmannii, assembly GCA_009831015.1. Classification (NCBI taxonomy): domain Eukaryota; kingdom Viridiplantae; phylum Streptophyta; class Pinopsida; order Pinales; family Pinaceae; genus Picea; species Picea engelmannii. The sequence continues at coordinate 186,882 of ML797549.1, forward strand.
GCTCCAAGATCGTCCCTCACCTGTGTCAATCTAGTAAGGTATGTGACTACATTTTCAGCCTTGGTAATTTTATGCTCTTTAGCTTTTCCCTCAAAACCATTTTCCAGTTCTCATTTGTACTCTGGCACAATTTAGTCAAAGACTCCCACATCTCATAGGCATGTGTCTTCCCCATCAAGTGAGGAATGAAATGATCCTTGATGGAATCAAGAATAAACCTCTTACCATTGATATTCTTCTTAGTGTAAGCTGCAAGAAGAGTAACATCGGTAGGTACCACAACATGATGAGTAGTGGTATTTTCCACAATGTCCCACAACTCATTTTCTTGGAAAAGAAAGATCATCCTCTCCTTCCAAGAACCAAAATTTGTTGCCCCATCAAGTCCGTCCTCAACTCTCAAACCTGTAGCCATTGACCCTTTTCTGCTAAAAATACTAAATTCAAAAATCTTCCCTTTGAAGTGACTGATGTCCCAACTTTCTGACTGCTGAAATCTTTTCTTCTTTTCAACTCAGCTCTGATACCATGTAAATTTTTAGACCCCAACCCAGTTTCAGTCTCAATGATTTTTCAACCAATGTTTAATGCCCAAACCTAGTTTTATATCAGCAATTAAATATACAATAGAAAATTGTTTCAGAACTTAAACATAAAGATTCTAAACTTCGTTTTCAAATGCAAAAATCAAATATCAGCAGCATATAAAACTCAGAAATTTATGACCCAGAAATTTTTGGTCTAGCTTTGACCCTAGAAAAACCCACAAGGGGAAAACCAGTGAGAGAGGGAGATTTTATTAATTAGGAGCTTCAAAGAATTTTGTTACATCATATTCATCTTCAGAAATTTAAATGACAAACTTATCTCGACAACCGTGCCAAATCTTCACACAGGAAAATGAGCCAACTCCTCAAAATTCTTTCCAGAATTTTCTACAATCAAATATAGGTCTACTCAATTTTTCTGCATCTAAATTGTTGTATAGTCACCTCAAAATTCGTACCAACTTCCTTAGCCCAAAATAGAGCAATAAGTATTGTAAGATCACCTTAGGAAATGTGCCAAAACTTCCAGAAAACAACACAACTATTTCTTCTCGAAATTTGTGCCATGATAATAGTCGTACAGACCGTATGAAATCCATATAGTATGGACTGTACCTTCTACCCCAGTTTCCATGCCCTTTTTCCTACTATACGGAATTCAAAAATCCATATAGTACAGCCTTTTCTATTGGACTGTACATTGCCTCGATTTGTGTGCCTGGTCTTCTTACTGTATGACCTACTCAATCCATACAGTACGTCCTGCCTTCAATACTATCCTTACTGCTTCAATTTCTATACTAGTTTTCTGCCTTGGGATGCATGCCCTATCTCTCAGAAATGGCTGCTCTCTCGCTGCTCAAAAATGATCTCTCTCTTGCTCTCTCAAAAAATGAATCAACAACCCAACAAATGGGTGTGTCCCCTTGCCCTAATCAACCTCGTGAGGGAAGGTGAGGAGTTCTCTAATCCAATGGCTGAGATTAGATTAGATGAGTGGTTGAGATTAAATGTCTCGACACTCACACTCACTTTAGTCATAAAGTCACCTTTTAATTTTCATCTCACAAATTAAATGAATAGGGCCCACATTAGG
>ML797550.1:15186-28347 GCA_009831015.1 Picea engelmannii
AGTCATGGAAAGAGAGGTGAAAAATTTGCTAGATGCCCAAATCATTGTTCCCTTGAGATACTCTAAATGGGTGGCCAATTTGGTCCCAGTGAGGAAGAAAAGTGGAGAAATCAGACTCTGTGTTGATTTCAGGAACCTGAACAGGAGCTCAAGGAAAGATAATTATCCCTTACCCAACATGGATCACATATTGTAGAGGGTAACTGGTGCATCTAGGATATCCATGATTGATGGTTTCTTTGGTTATAACTAGATATCAATCATTCTCGAGGACAGAGAAAAAACGACCTTCACCACTCCTTGGGGCACATTCATGTATGCTAAAATGCCTTTTGGATTGATGAATGCAGGAGCAACATTTCAGCGAGCCATAGATATAGCCTTCATTGGGGAGAAAGATTAGTTTGTGGTGATCTATCTGGATGACATAACAGTCTTCTCTAGGTCTGACAAAGAGCACTGTTGTCATTTGAGAAAAGTTTTTTTGAAGTGTCGGAGGTTTGGCCTATAATTAAACCCCAAGAAATCTTTGTTTGATATGAAGGAGGGGAAAGTGTTAGGTCATATAGTATCAATAGAAGGAGTAAGAATTGATCCCAGTAGGGTAGAAGAAATTCAGACCCTGTCACTTCCCTGGTCTAGAAAGGAAGTTCAGGCTTTTTTAGGGAAGATTAAATTTCTGAGGAGGTTTGTCTCAAATTTCGCTGAGATGTTGAAACACATCACAACCATGCTCAAGAAATAAAATGGAGTTAAATGGACTACTGAACCTAGGGAATCTTTTATCCAAATAAAAAAGGCATTGACTGAGGCACCTATGCTGATCAGTCCTGATTATTCCAAGGATTTCCTGATTTTTTCTTTTGCTTCTTTTGATACAGTAGCAACAGTCTTGTTGCAAAAAAATGAGGAAGGGTGAGAACAACCCATTTCATTCTTTAGCAAGGCATTGAGAGATACAAAGGTATGGTACGGGATCATGGAGAAACAAGCCTATGCCTTGATGAAAGCTCTCAAATCTTTCAGAGGCTATGTCTTGCACTCAAGGGTCACTGCATACGTTCCTTCAGCCTCTGTGAATGACATTCTTATACAACCTGACATAGATGGGAGAAGAGGCAAATGGATTGCCAAGATCCTGGAGTTTGATCTGGAGATTAAGCCCACCAAGTTGATAAAGGGGCAGGTTTTAGCCAAGTTGATGGCTAAATCCAATTGTGAAGCCTTGGGGATTAGCTTCATAAACACCTGTTCAGAAAGTCAGCAAGTTGAGTCTTCCAACAAGAGTTCTTAGGGTGACTTATCACTAGTAGAATACACCTGGTACAAAGATATTTTGTATTTTCTGCAAGAATTGAGGCCTCCTGATGGAATGGGAAAGAGCAAGGCAAGAGATTTAAAGCTCAAGGTGGTCATATATTTCCTCATTGACCAAACTTTATACTGGAAAGACCCTCTAGGGATACTTTTAAAGTGCTTGAATCCACAGGAAGAACAAAAAATTATGCTTGATTTCCATAGTGGCCTTTGTGGGGGTCATCATTTCTAGAAGACCACGGCTCACAAAATCCTCAGGGCTGGGTATTACTGGCCCACTTTGTTCGTTGATTTCTGCAGAGGAATTAGAGCTTGCATCAAGTGACAAAAGTTTTCAGGAAAGAAGCAGCTCAAATATCTGCCACTAAATCCTGTAGTAGTTTCGACACCCTTTTAGCAGTGAGGATTGGACTTCATTTTTAAGAAATTCATCCTCCCTCAAGTGGCCAACACAGATGGATCCTGACTGTGACAGACTATTTCACCAAGTGGATAGAAGCTGCCCCCACCAGGAGTACTTCTCACAAAGTAATTATCAGCTTCCTAGAGGACATCATAGCCAAATTTGGCTACCCTAGCAGAATTGTCATCGATAATGCCACCTATTTTAGGTCTGGTCCTCTAGTTAAGTTCTATGAACAGTTTGAGATTTCACTAGTTCACTCCACTCCCTATTATCCTCAAGGAAATGGACTGGCAGAGTCTTCTAATAAAGGCCTGATCAAGCTCATTAAAATATTATTGGAAGACAATAAAATGGCCTGGGATTCAAAACTCAAATTCTCTCTATGGGTTGATCGAGTGACGACAAAGAGGTCCCTAAACACCTCACCTTTCTAACTTGTTTATGGGATAGAGGTTGTTTTTCCTACTCAACTCGTTTTATTTGTGGAAAAATTCTTTCAGGACCTTGAAGGAGAACTAGACCATATGGTGAGGAGAATTCATCAAATGGTGGAAGTGCAGCAAATTAGGGAGTAGGTAATGAACAAGGCCTACAGTCATCAACAGAAGATCAAGAAATCCTTTGACAGGAAGAGTAGGAAGAAATATTTTGAGCTGGGTGATCTAGTGCTCAAGTGGGATGCATTCGGGCAGGATAGAGGCAAACACAATAAGTTTGATGCCCTACGGATTGGGCCTTTCAGAATCTTTGAAGTATTCTCAAACAACACTTATAGGTTGCAGGATTTGGAAGGCAAAGAACTTTTTAATGGCCCAATTAATGGGCATTTCTTGAAAAAATGTTTTTTCTGAGCCGGAGACGACTCCTCTATTTTTTTAAATATTGTTTTATGTTTTCAGCTTAATAAATGACTCCATAGCCCAATAGTGAGGCACTGAAACTACAGAATGAGTTCTTAGAGCATCATAGGGATGAATATATCCCCCATGGAGCCTAATGTTAGCAACATTTCTTGTAAAGGGGGGAAAATGTGAAGAGGCATGTAAAAACCCACTTACCCTATGTTCAAGGCATGAATGTCCATGTGGTTAAGCAGTGAGAAGATCTGAGCGGTGAGGATCTACGCGCCCAGATCTACAATTGGGAGCAGATTTCGAAGCCCCCCTACTATTCTACCTTTAAGCGGAGGGGGGGGGGTCTGGAATCGGGCATGCACCTCCCCAACGACCACGATCAGAGTGCCTAGATCGACAGCTAAGGTTTCATTCCGGACCCCCCTTGCCTTTCTGCTGTAATCGGGGGGGGTCTGGAATGATTTGATATTAATGTGGGCCCCCCTTCCTGATGTGTCACCTTTTGTACCGTCCTTCCCCCTGTTAACTTGGTGACTCCTCCTTGTGTCTTCCCCCACTTCTTCCAAATCACTTACCGCCTCCCTCTTCCCCTGTCACCTGTCCACTCACCCTCATGGTATGTGCCTCCCCCCCCAAGTCACCTCCACCTCAACACCATTCACCATTCACTTGTACCCTTGTGCTCCATGTTGCTCCCGCCTGTGTCCTGTCCATACCCCATGCCATTCCTCATCCAATGTCACAACTCCCATTTATTCATCATCACCCCCGTCATACCCTCATCCATGTCTACCATAGGGGTCCCCATGCAACAGTCCAACGAAGCATCATCCAAAGTAGGACTGTTCATCTGACCTAGGTGGCACCATTAGGAGACCACTAGATCCCAGAAGACAAAGTTGATCGAGGTCGTCCCCAGTCCCAAGGAAGCAGTTATTGAGGCAGTTGGTGGTGGTTAGATATCATCTCTTCCATAAATGGAAATTCCGACGATGAATTAAAATCACATCGGTTCATCCACTGGACTGTCAGGAGTTCAATTGTGTCTGTCATAGGTGCACGATCGTTAAGAGACTGCATGTGCAGATTGTCATTGGACATGTAGATGCAATGTTTTTAATACAATGTCTCAGTTTCGCTGTTGTGTTTTTTTTTGAGTATATGTAGGCAATTTTTCCATTTTTGAATCTATTGATGGTAGAGTGAAGCTCCTGATTGTAGAGTTTTAGTAGACGTCTCTAGTTCTCTGGTAATGCATCTGTATGTAAGATTTCTTGTTGAATGACAGACAATTTTCTTACCCCATCCAGTTTTCTTCTCATACTGAGGGAGTTCATGATTGACTGATTCACATGAATTATTGCAATTATGTTATGATAAAGGATTTATTGTTGCATTGTTGCATTCTCTGGTTTTATGCATTTGAATGTAAGAAGATATTTTGTTTAGATGTTTTCTCCTACAGTTTGTTAGAAACATGATGTTTATGATAGACCTTTGCATTTCTCTCATACAAGTCTTCCTCCTATTCACCCTTACTACAACTCACTGTCTGAAGTTTGACTAAGACCTCACTTTCCCATGCATACTTGGCCTAGTTTCGGAGTTAGAACAATATTGTTTTGAATTAACTTCCATTCGATCACCCCTTTCATAAAAAAATCGTGAAATAAACTGATGGGCGTCGAGATTTGCTCCTGCTGCAATCCAGGAGTGACTTCCATCACCAACAGATAGTAGTAGATGTAATCAAAGTAGTTGAAGTAGTATGTCGAGTCAAAATAAGTTAGTGGTATCCAGAAATAATACAAGACAGAACATGATGATGGCGGTATATCCCACCTTAATGATGCCTCTCTTCCAAGGGGATGGTTTATAATATCTGTCAAGCGAATTCTATGATAGTAATTGTGACATAAATTATCAATCCAGAGTCATAATCTTATGAGATGTACACAAAGTATATGCAAGGTAAGAGTATTTCTAATCTATGCTAATGATTGAAAAGAAACATGTTAAACTACCGTCCTTGAATCTAGATCTAAGAAAGCACAAAATATCCAACTAATCTATGAAAGGAAACTATCCTAATGCTACATAAACTTGAGACTAAAACTGAATCTACGAAATCAAATGAGACATAATCTAACTATGAAAGAAAAAACTTAATCTAACTACAAGAGCATGAAATCTAGAATTAATCTATGAAAACATGAAAGTGTGTAAATTAAATCTAATGAAATCATTTTAAAAACATCTACAACAACACACGACAAAAAGGTAAACGACAAACCACTATGAGAAAGTAAAATATTGCCTTAAAACAATCCAATACATGAAAAATAATGAAAATCACTATCTCAAAACTACAAGACTATGAATCAAATCTCAATCACTCTATTCTTCTATTCTCTATTCTAGAGAGAGGCCTCCTTTCAAATGAGGAGAGAACCCGCTTATTTATACATGAATAAAGATAAGAAACTCATAATTACAGATCCACTTTTCTCTCAACCTATCCCTTCAAATCCTCCACAAATATCTTAGATAAGATATTTTGTCTATGATCTTCTCCTTGAAGTTAGCTTGAATGATTATCTCCAAATCAAAGATTGAAGATGAAATTCGAATTTGAAGCTAGGTGGTGATTTTTGACTTTGTGAAAATCTTCAAATATGCCTGTAGTCTTCACAAAACTCATCCAACTTTGAGATATAATGAAAATATGTTAATTTTCTAATATTTACTCACAAATTCTCTTAAAAATACTCAAAATAAATAATTTGGAAAATGGAAATGTAAACCCATATGTTTTGATGAAAGTGATGATAATTAATGGTTTTATGGAAGTATAAGATAAGAATGAGGTGATAAATGGTGTATGATCAAGGAATAAAAGGTGTATTTATGCGGTCCAACATTCCCCCCAACTGAACTTGTTGCATGTCCCTATGGAACTGTGCATAAATTTTTCTTTAAAACTTGTGGCATCTTAGTTGTAGCTTACATGATGATGATGATGTATAACAATAAATCATTTCATGTTGAATGATAAATGAGTGGCAACTAATTTTATTATGGTTGGTTCTTGTGTGACAACCATCAATATGACAAATGTTGGTTCTTGTGTTAACAACATTTATTCATTTTTACTTATTTTCTTGTTGCAATTCATAATATTAGAAACATGCATGTATTGGAAATGATAAGTCATCAATGTACTTAGAAAGCCCCTTTTTCTTCATATTTGAATCATGCCAATATATATCAATGCTTTTAGAATCAAATGCAACATAGTTTAGTTTGGGAAAGATAGGTTGGTTGATGGTAAAATGAGATGATGAATATGTAAATGGAATTATGACATGAATATCCCCCCCCCCCAACTAAAGATGTGGTATGTGTAGGAAAAGGAGAAGACTAAGGTAAGGAAATTTTCCAAATTTATCTATTTTTAGCACATAAGGAATTGCATGATTAAAGATTAGAAAAAAACATACCTCCACTTACCCAAAAAGTTGATGAACTATGCAATAGGAATATGGCCGATGCGGCTACTGGAGAATGGAAGATGTCACTGCTATATGATCATGTGAAAGGTGAATGCTACTGTAGATGTGACTGCTAGAACTGCTAGATTAGAGAATATGAAGAGGAGGAATCTGAACTACTGCTGATGAATCATGTAAAAGAGGAAGTATGAAAGTGGAACTGTGGTACTCTCATATGGATGGAAAAATATTGCTGCAACTGTTGATAGAGTCATGGAAAAGTGTATAGTTTTCACCTGCTGCAAAACTCGATGGTACAATTATAATCATGTGAATGGATGTGTCGATGTCAAGCATGAAGAGAAGTCATTGGATTACCGACCATTGATAAATGCCATTAACTAATGCGAGGCAAACTCACCATTGATGTCAATGAGTGCCAAGGTACCTGAGTACATCTTGCGAAGTGCGAATAGATGTGCTGATGTCGAGCCACTTGCAAGATCTGACGATCAAGGGACAATGATGTATTCCCATGATTGTCAGTGAGAGAACTTGCCATTAAGGCATACAAGCCTCTAGATACTCAAATGGACTCTAGTTTATATCCCAGATAAGATGCTGAGGTCGATGGGGCAAGACTTGTTGAAAGGTGGGCCTTAAGGAATCCCACATCAGTCAACGCAAGTTTGTAAAAATGATTGGTAGGACTATAGATGAAAAGGCCTCAGTAGCAACAGTGTGTAGGAAAAACAAAGTAGGGTAATGTAGTCATCAAAAAGGGAACTGAATGGTTTTATTTGTAAGGAAAAATGAATGGAAAAGAGGAAAGAGATGTATGTGACTTAGAAAGATAGGCATATGTGAATCCAGGACCAATAAGGAAATGAAATAGCGGACTCCAACATGGATGACGAATAAACTTGGAAGGAGAAATGCGGGTATTCATGACGCAAATGGGTTTATGAACGGTTTCTTGTCTAACTGCAAATGTCATGAGATGTATGAAGATCATCTCCTTCAAAGTGTCCAACAAGGCATGTTTCACGGAAAGATTTTGTGATTCTTGAAAATCACTTCATCATGAGATGTGACTGTTACCCATGATTTTGGTCATCATGATGATGTATTGATGATGGTGTACTCAGACTCTTCATAAGAACTTTCTCCTGAGAAAAGTTACTTTCATCTCTTCCCAGAAAACTCCTTTTTGAAGAAGGTTCGCAGGCTGCTAATATATTAGGGTGCGAGAATGACCCATTCTCGCAGGCTTCCTTAAGCTAGGGTGCGAACTTCTTGCACTGTGTTGAATAGCTAGGGTGCGAACTCATCCTAAAGCATGGAAAAAGATGAATTCTCGATGTTTCTAGAAGGGAATCTTCTAGAAGAATGGGTTGGCATTCGAATGGTTATCCTTGTACAAGATTCCATGATATTGTGGGATCATTCTTATCCAAGTAACTATCTCATTCTCTCCTATATATTGATGGACTTCTCATGGAAAAGGTTAAGCAAGATCCATTGGAGAATTGGTGAAAGAATTGTGTGAAGGACTTAGCTTGAACAGTAGCTTGGAGACTTTAGCAAGTCTATCAAGAGGATTTGATCTTCTTCATGCAAGAATTGAGCAAGTGTGTGTGTTGGAGCCAGGAGCCATCGAAAGGAAGCTTGTGACATCAAGGCGATCAGGTTGTAATCCTTACTTTCAATTAATATGATACAGCGACATGTCCCTTTCCCATAAAGCTATTCTCACTTTATTGTGTAATTCCTTGATCATACACATAAGTTGACAGTTGAATATATTGTGCTATCTTCACTTTGGTTGGTTTGTGTTGTTTTGGTATTGACCTCATGAGAGAACCAGAGCGAAGAAGGAGAAACAGAGACCTTAGGAAGGGTCAAGCATGAGGTCGCATTGATATTGGCAGAGTTACTCACCCCTCTTTGTTGATATCAGTGTAGAGATTGCACGTATTTTGGTGATCACTCGGAGGTATACCCACCATGATGAGTGGAAGCCTTTTGAGTTGATTTCGAGCTAGATACCCTGCCCTTGTATGTGGATCAGACTGTCGACTATCCCCCCAGGCTTTATTATTGTTGGTGGTATCCTTAGTGGCCTATCTTTCTAGGTTCTTATACAAGGTGACTGTGAAGGGGAAAGTCTTCTTGGTACCTGGAATTGACGTTGACCAAACTCACTCGGGATCCTTGGAGGGTATACCCACGATTATGTGTGGGAGCTTGCACCGGGGTGTAAGTCCATTAAGCAGGTCGTCAGCATAACTTTTCCACCCTAGCCCTGCCCCTTCTCGTCTCGTTGTTGCGACGTTGGATTTCATCACCAACTAGTGACTTTGGAATTAGAAGGTCTTGTTTTCTTGGTGATTGCCTCCTAGATTTTGTTTACTAGCGTGTGTTGTTTTGTTTATCGAAGTTTACCATAAGATTTTCTTCGTGAAGTTTGTCACTCATTTACAATAGCTCCTCCATGTCATTCACGTAGAATGCAGGGTTTATCTCCAGAGCATCTGGAAGGTTCTCAACCCTTGCCTACAAGTACACCTAAGGGCTCTCCTCGACAAAGTGAAGTCCCAGTCATCACCACACCGCAAGTGGAACGCACTGACTCTCTAGAACATTTTCAAATTGCAAATACTCGAGAAGACTTTCGACTTCACCGTGATTCTGAGCAACCATTTATGCGACTGAATTCTTCCGGAGACTTAGTTGTTACATCTTCTGGATCACCAGTTGGACCCTTTCCAGGCATAAAAGGCCAAGATCGTTTTTGGTCTATAGGTGTTTTCCGAAGGGACCTTTTTGGTCCAGGTTCACCTATGATTTCCGAAATCAACCCACCTGTGATTTCTGAAATCTCTAGTCCAGAGACAGTACCATTGACTACTTCTTATCACTTTACCCTCCCTGTCGAAATGGCCCATCTAACAGATACTACGAGTGTTCCAACTGGGTTTACTGTGGTTAGTATTGCTCCCATGAACACACCGCAAATTCCCAACATCCCTCCGACACTACCACCAAGATACTATGCGTTGAATGCTTCTATTCCTACTCCTATGCAAACTCCATCTGGCTCTCCTGGTGGTCCTTCTTCTTCTGGGCACTCTCTTCCTGGTTTTATTCCAACACTCCCTCAATTTCCTTTTGGAGGACCTTCTTCATATTCTACTGGAAATCTTAATCCTAGTGGCACTATTTCATCATTCACTCCAAGTTACTATTTTTCGGTTGGTGGGCAATTTCACTAAGGTGGTATAACTCAACCCCCTCTCAGCAGGAAAATTCCTTTTGGAATGGAAATCCCAATTGGAACATAATCCCTAATTGGAACATTGTTCCCAATTCAAACACCACCTTCGATGGGAGGACTGACCCCGCCTTATGGGAAAAACATACCTCCCTCCTTGGCCCAGTATTTGAATCATTTGATACAACATCCTCCTTAATCGACTGGGGGGAAACAGTTTCCAGCTGCATCCGTAATACCTCCTAGTATGGGCCAACCATATCTAGGTTCGTTCAATCCCATTTGGGGGGCGAATGCTCAAACTCAATCCCCTATTCCAGGGTATACTCCTATGAGCTACTATCCTCTCCAACCACCACCAAATATGCCTGGGTCTTCACATTATATGCAGACTACTTATGGTCCTATTGGTTTTCCGACAGGGCTTCCTCCCCAAAGCCACCAGTACTCACATGTGAATCGACAGTTACCCTTTCTCGGCACTTTGGATCTTCCATATTTTTCAAGGATTTAAATGATCCTATTCGTCACTCTCCCCAATGGCATGTTATACCAGCCAAGCTTCCATCGGAAATTCCTAAATTTGATGGCAAAGATGGAGAGGACCCCAAAAATCACGTTATTAATTTTCACCTATGGTGTTCATCCAAATCATTGATGGATGATGCTATTCGTTTATGTCTTTTTCAATGAACCCTCACAGGTTCTGCTGCGAAGTGGTATATCGAATTGCCATGAAGTTTCTTCTCTGACTTCAACACCCTAGCTATGACTTTCCTCACACACTACTAGTTACCGATTCATTATGACACAGGGACCGATATTTTGACTTCCTTCAAACAGAACAAAGCCACTCATATATCCTATCACATCCATGAGTGGCGAAGGAGATGACGTCTCATTAAACTTGAGCTTCCCGATCAGTTGCTGGCAGAGTGGTTCACAAAATAATTTGTGAATGACATCGGTAAGGACATTTCCATGGGTGGCATAGTCACGGAAGAGCAGGCTATAAGTCGTGCTCAATATATTGACCTCGTTTATTCACAAACAGGAACCCTTTACAATTTACTACCTGACTTACCTCGTCCTTCTACTTCCAGTACTTCAACTACTCTAGCTTCTTCGCATGCAGCTGACGGTGTGATTGGCACTTTCCAGGCCCAACCACATTTTGCTTCAAGCACAAGCCCCAAATCTGCTTCTTCTAATGTTCAAAATGCTCCGTCTCCTGCCCCTCCCACCGACAAGACTTCTGAGGTAAATGCAGTCCAATCTACCCCAGCCGGTAAAAACAAATCTAAAAAGGGAAGGGGTAAGAATAAGGAGGGAAAAAATACTTCTCAAGCAGAGAAAAGAAAAACTACCCTTGTTGACGATCATGATAAGCGCAAACTACAATACCCTTGTCTTATCTGTGGTGATGATCACTACATGAAGGATTTTCCATGACGTGCCGAGGTCACTAAGTTCCTTCAAGGAGCTCCAAAACCACCTGCATTGGTTGTCTTGTCCCAACCCTTCCCGTCTCAACAATAGGCTCAGTTGGTCATCCATGACCAACCCTCACCTTGTACCACCTCCTATGTTTTGATGTGCACTGGCGATTCTAAGCAAAGCAATGTTGCGCTCACTACTCGAGCCAAAGATTATTCTCCCTCTAAGGACAAGGATGATGATTTACCCCCTTCCTTGGTACAACCCTCTCCTGCGACTCCACCTACCAACGGTTCTCTTCATCTTGAACGACCGAGCCTCGACACCATTCTGCGACCCCCCCCAAAGGGTGTCGTTTGGAAATTGGCTTTCAATCCTCATGCTCGTGCCGCCCAGAACTACAACATTGTTGAAGATCTGGCCCAAGCACCTTCTGCGATGTCAACCCTTGAAGTCCTTCAAACTTGTCCCTCACAACGGAAGGCACTGTTGAAAGCTATCGGTGGAATCGATCCGACGGATACGAATTTAATAATCTTTGACTTGGAAGATCACATTCCAAGGTTACCCCCTCCACTTGTGTTCCAGATCCAAGTGATTGTCTCTGACAAAAACATTTTCCAAACCGTTATCGATGAGGGTGCCTCGACATGTGTTATGTCTCTTGCTTGCTGGAAAGCCATTGGATCTCCTTCTTTGAATGAATCCTAGAATACTCTTAAAGCCTTCAACGGATCCGGTTTTAAGCCCTACTGTGTCCTTCCTTCATTGCCCATCACGTTAGAAGGTAAAACATTCCAAGTCGAAGTGGAAGTCTTTGATGCTCCCCTTGATTACAATATTCTGCTTGGCCGTAGCTGGATCGATTCCATGCGCGCAGTTGTGTCGACCCTTTTCCATGTGGTACGTTTCCCACATCAAGGTAAGGTTGTCACCGTCGATCAACTAGCCTTCTTCAATTTTGATAATCGTACTGGAAACGTATCGTTTATCGCTAAAACCCCACCAGGTTATGAGAACGTTGGTGTAGGCCTTCTCAAGGACTCTTTGTTAATGGGTACTTTCCCCATTCCACCACCCGATGTTCCACGATCGTTTGTTGCTTCTATCAACATGATCTCCACTTCACCTCATGAAATTCCTGCATCTCATGACCCCTGGATAGTCCCTGACCTTGGAGATCATCTTCGTTTCGGCGAATAAATGACGTTAAGTCCAGTTGAATCCGCCTATCAGGCCATTCAATCGGCAACAACTTCCACTCCTTCTCTTGGTGAGTTGTCTACCGACCCTTTCTGTGTCATTTTTACCATAGATGAGATGATTATGTCTATCATGGAGGACACCCCTTGGGACGATGGACATCATCATTCCATCCTCTTTCTAGAGCAACATACCCTTGAGAACTACCAATGGATTTCGACCCCGTCGATAATTTTTGTCATCTCGACCGTTCCCGAGTCTACACACGATATGTTTTTCGAAGGGAACTTAAGCAATATCTCACCCATGATTCCCCTCGACATATCCATCAAACTTGGGATCCTTGAAAATTTCCATATTGGAGCTTCGTGTTCTCTTGATGAAGTCGTCACCTACACGTCCCTTTTCAAAGAGTTTTGTGATATCTTTGCATGGAGCTATGAAGAAATGTCGGGTATCGACCCTGAGATTGTGATACATGAGACAAAGACATACCCCAACGCTGAACCCGTCCAGCAACGCCTTCATCCAGTTCACCCACGTAAAGCGGCTGCTATAAAGCTCGAAGTCGAGAAACTTATTAAAGTTGGCTTTATTTATCCGGTGGCTCTCACAGACTGGGTTTCCAATCTTGTCCCGATTGACAAGAAACAAGGCACCATTCGTGTATGCATTGATTATAGGGATATCAACAAAGCTTGTCCCAAAGACAACTTTCCTACCCCCTTCGTCGATCAGATTTTCGACGATTGCGCCGGAAGTGAAATATTCTCTCTCATGGATGGTTTCTCCGGGTATAATCAAATCAACATTGTTCCCGAGGATCAACATAAGACTGCTTTCATTTGTCCTTGGGGTACTTTTGCCTATCGGAAACTTCCTTTCGGTCTCAAGAACACTGGCGCAACTTTTCAACGTGCTATGTCTTATGCTTTCCATGATATCAAGCACATCGTTCAACCATATTTGGATGATTTACCCACTCACTCAATGTGCCGAGTTGATCACCCAAAACACCTCCGAGCCATTTTCGTCCGCTGTTGGTTCTATCGTATACGTTTGAATCCTCATAAGTGTGTTTTCTGTGTGGAATCTGACCGACTTCTAGGTTTTATCGTTTCACGTCAAGGGATCCGGGTGGATCCTTTAAAGGTTGAGGCGATCCTTAGTCTCCCTCCT
>ML797550.1:40421-51747 GCA_009831015.1 Picea engelmannii
TGCACTATTATGGTATATGAAGTATCATAATAATACACATGTGGGTGAGATGAGAACATTGGAAGGAGTAAGACAGGCCTTGTGGAAAGAATTCTAGAATCCTAATTCTAAATCACAGTGTATTACAGAGTTGAAGGAGATCAAGAAGATAATAAATGAATCAGTATGGGGCTATGACCAAATATTTAAGATATTGAAAAACCAACTAACATTTCAGATTCTAGATGAACATCATAGAGAGTGGTTTATTGTAGGTTTATTGTCGAATATATGTTTCCCTTTGATACACCAGAAGATTGTGACGCATTACGAAGATATGGAAATTGCGATGAAATTTGATGTGTCCCCTGTAGGAGATAATAACGTCGGGATGGACTAAGTCGAGTCATAGTTGGCCGCATTGAATATTCAATTATAGGAAATTACAAAAGGGAAATAAAAGCATGAGGGATTCTGGTGTATCACTTGTAAAATAGAAGGCCATCATAAAACTGAGTATCCAACATTCCAAACAATACTTGAATATAGGAGCCCCAAATCCATTAGGGTTATGGTGTGAAATTTGTAAGACAGTGGGTCACCACCCTCATAATTTTCCATTGATGCAAAAATACCAAAGCACTATGAGGAATTTGTTTTGCAATTTCTGTAATTTCATTGGACACGACGAGAAGTATTTGTGTGCGTTGGACCTTATGAGAGAGCACACTATAGATGTTTATAGAGTCCAAGGTGAAGAAGAAGAAGGAGGAGCCCCACAATTTAATACTCCCAGAGGAGGTTATAATCAAGTAGGTAGAGGAGGCTTCAAATACCAATTAAGAGGAGGCTTTGGTCGAGGAAGAGGACCTATCATATGTTACAATTATAATCAGCCAAAAAATTTAGCACAATACTGTCATAATCCTTGCACAACATGTACGTATTGTAGAACACTAGACCATGCGACAGAGGATTATCCACAATTGATAGAAAAATGGAAAGAAAAGAGGAACGTAAATTTATAGATGATAGCAACAGAGGTGTGAAATGAAAAAACTAATATAGAAATAGTTACGTGTGAAGGAACGAGAACTGGAGTAGATGCGATGGATAAAGGGAATGGAATTCACCAATGGGTAAGGAAAGCATAAGAGTCAGTACCATTATTTGATCCGAGAAAAGTGAAAGAGACCTACCATCAGGAAATAAAATAATTAATGGGAATAGACTATATAACATCACATTTTACTGTTCCACCCTTGTATCATAGACCATCGGTGTTTGATATGCCTCTAGTGTAAGAACTTTGCAAGATTAAAAGGTAAGAACTTTGTAAAGTTTCTTAAGAAGTTATTTAGAATTAATGAAAGATTAATATGCATTGAGTAGTCTATGTAGAATGATTGACCATTGTGCCCAAGAGAAATATAAACTTGTTGCACACAAAGAATTTAACCAGGTGCATAGTAAGAGAGAACACATACGGAGTTCCATCTCTATGCACATATAGGAGCTTACAAAAGGAACGATATAATTTAGGATTTAGGATTTGAAGTGAATTTTATCTAGAGACAAAATTAGGAGATGATGGGCCAACTGAAACTGATTTTTTCTCCTATCCAGTTGAAATCAGCGAACCAACATAAGATTGTTCCAGTGGGAAGGATGACAGGAGTAAGTGTCAATATTGATGGAGTGCGCAGTGTAGTAGACTTTGAATTGAGCGAAACAATAGATGCAAGTACAACTTATCCAAGATTGTTGGTACTTGACCTAACATTTGATAATAATAAAATAATTGATCTAAAGAAAATATATATGGCATTTGAAGTAGAAGACTTGAATGTTACTGTGTCATTTGACCCTATTGAAGGAACAAGGTATGTAGAACCAACAATGAGAAAATAGCTTGATAATATGTATAACATGATTGTGTGGATGGATGATTATGTGAATCCTATAGATGAAGGCATAATTAGTTGGAGGAGTATCAGTTCATGCACATCATACTCAGAAGAAGCTCTAGAAAATTGGCAACAAATACTGCATGAAGTATTGACAAGAAAGTGTGCTTGAATTACCTGTGCATTGAGATGGATTGAAACTAAAATAGTCGAACCTATAAGGCATAATGGACTAACACCTATGGAATATTTTATCAATGAGTTTGAAATGCATATTTCATATCAACAAATAATCTTCATCCTATAGAATTCAATGAGATGGTACGCCACACAGAAGGATGGAATAAGAAACTGGCAGCAGTGCAAAAGGTTATTACAAGTCAGATTCGGAATAGAAAATGAAAGTATCATGCCCAAGTATAATGGATTAAGATTCCTAGAAAACCATATTACGAAGTGCACTGTGATGTGGATATCAATACCTCAACAAGAATGCACACATTTGTTTTTTCATACTCTGGACACTATTTCAAAAAATTGGTACATAGAACTAAAAGTGTGTAGAGGGACAAGAGATTGGGAAGAGTGGACCAAGAATTCAAGGTAACATTCATTTTTGGAAATAATAATCCTTTTACTGACTCATAATTGCATGTTACCAAGAATAAGATCATTTTTATAGAAGGATTGATGTACAATACACCTACAATTATAGCGACAATGGAAGAAGTGTTGAGTTGCTATAATGTTGTTGAAGAAAACCAGGAGGATGAAAATGTAAGTAATTTGAAGATACCAAAAACTAAAAGGGAGCAAATAGTAGAAGGACCAAATCTTGAGTCAACTATATATGAAAATCCCCTATGAATGTGCAAAGTGAACAAATTTACAAAAGATAAATGTAAGTTTTCCAATATAGGATACTATTGGAGAAAGGAAACAATTGGAAATAGTGTTGACTTGCAACATAAGTATCATGATCTATTTCCAACTACATTTTCAAATATGAAAGGAATTACTAGAGAGTTAGGATAAATGAAGATTTCGCTGAATCGAGATGCCAAATCTGTGAAGCAAAGACCCTTTAGAATGAACCCAAAATATAAGAAGAAGGTAACAACAGAGGTAGACATGATTTTAGAGGCTAGAAATATAGAACATGTTGAAGAATCAAAATGGATCATCCCAATGGTAGTACAAGATAATGATCTTGGAGGTGTTAGCACAATGTTGTAAAAGAGGTGTTGTTTCCTTAGGAAAGGACACCATGGTTAAGTTGTGCACATAAGGGGGATAAAAAAAACCCACTTTCTATCTTTTATCCTAATTTTTGGGCTTGGGCACATTGTGCTAAGAGGCACATAGATCTGGGCGGCCGAGATCTTGACATCAAATCTACAATGCATAATCCTAGTCGGAGCCCCCCTCCCCCCTAAGCATTCTTCCTTTAACGAGGGGGGGTCTGAGTAGGCGATTTTATAGCACAGGCCCCACACTAACATGGCACCTTCTCACAATGATAGACCCCCNTCCGCACCCCCTCTGAGAAAGTCGCTTACTACCTTCCTCTCTTGTCAGTACCTGTCCCCCACTCAGTCTATCTCCTTGTCTATCACATCTCCCGCTCTCTCTCCACCTCTTGCTCCCTCACACCTTTACTCCACTCATCATCCTCCTGACCTATCACCATCCTACCTTTGTACCTCACCCTCTCACCTCCTACCATGTGTCTCATATACTCTGTTACCCCCACCTTTGTTGGTCATCCCCACCTCATTCAACAACCAGATCTCCCCTTCTGCCTCCATGTAACCTTCCCATGCCACATAGCCTCTACAAATTTACACCTCAGTGCTTGCGTTATGTTGCCCACACCTTCCCAGTTACCATTCTATCATTGCTTATTTCCACATGACTGCCCATCTCCTCATCAACTCCACCTTTGTCCACATGATTGTCTTCACTACAAGCATCCAACAAAGAACAAATGAAGAAGGAGAGGCCACCACATCTTCCAAGTGTAGGCATTGACCCTTCCCACTCAGATCCTGATGAAGAAGTTAATGAAAACATGGAAGGTAGTTGAGACATCGTTTGCTTCCATAAATAGAAGGCCAAAAAGGGACGAGTTTCAAAAGAAATCTTTCAGTCTAGTATAGCAAAGATTGTGTTAGACAGAAGACTGCATGGGAAGTTTGATCAACGTCTGCATGCACAGCATGAAAGATAAGTTCATCAACGCAAAGGCTTGAAATCATGACATGATCGCATCTCAAGAATTTGGAGCCAGTTCTGAGTATAAGTAGGCATTTTTTCCATTTTTTTTAGTGTCGATGGTAGAGCTAAGATCCTGATTATAAAGTTTTAATGAAACTTCTAGTTCTCTGGTCATGTGTGTAATTTGAGACTTCTTGTTTAATGGTAGTCAGTGTTCTGTTCCACCTCTTTTTCCTCTAAGACTGAAAGACTCGGGCATGGATGATCCAGTCGAGTGTTGTAACTATATTGTGATGTATGTTTGATTGCAATGTTGTTATAGCATTTTCAGCTTCCTGAAGTTTTGGATCCAAGAGGAGCTTACATTCGAATATTTTCCTCCTTAGGCTGCTGGAAGACTGGATGTCCATAGCAGAACTTTACATTTTCTCCTCAAGTTATTCCCCCTGCCCACCCTTACTTCAACTTATTGTTTGAAGTTACATCAAGACCTCATCTCCCTGTGCATACCAGCCCATTTTTCTGAGTTAAAGAGATATCATCCTGAGTTTGCATCCATTAGAGCCCCCTTAAATTTATTCATTGTGACATAAAAACTGATGGGTACTAGGCTTACCTCTGCCACAATCTAGAGGTGACTTCTGGTGATAACATTTTTGGTGCCATTGCTGGGGATGAATTGAATATTTTCCCTAAGATTGAATGACAAATATTACTTATCCTAAAGGTGCATCAGAACTCACTACATTGAAGATTGCAATTGTGCACCTAGTGACTCCACTGTTATGACTCCATTGTTTCATCTATGGCATCTAGAGGAAGACACACGAGGTATACTCCAAACCTGCCTCTATAAACACCTAAAGTTGACCCAGATAAAGTCATCTGAAGATGAAAGACCCCTCAGGAAGATACTTCGGCTGCTGAACCAGGTATTTCTAATGATTTTCACCATCCTCCTTTAGAAACTCCAATACTTGTTTCTCATTCTCCTATTATACCAGCTACTGGAGTTTCCCAAAGTTTAAAGTTTGTGAGCGTTCCTACTAATTTCTCCCCTCCTGGTCTGGGATTGGAGGGAGAAATCCTTGTCACTCCTATCTCCCCTAAAGTTGTACCATGGTTTAAACCCAGGACCTCAGAATATTTTTCCACTCCAAGTTTTACCATCCCTCCCCCTGTTAGAGTCATTTCATTTACAGAAATCCAAACCTTTTCTCCCTCGATCCATGTGACCTTTTCCCCCATCACGCAGTCGATCCCCTTTTCTCCCAGGAGAATAGTTCCACTCTCTCCAGTCCAAACTCCATCTCCTTCTAGTTCTCCTCCAGCTATCATCACTATGGCAGGTGTCAATCTCTTGAGGAGTAGAATGGATACCATAGTGGCTGCAAGGTATGCCCCTCTAGTCTTTCCTTAGCCGATGAATGTTCTCCCTGCTAGAGATTACCTAAAATACATGCCAAATTTACACGAGAAGAAGATATAATTGTTGTAGAACACCTTGATCCTTTCTACAGTTATGAAGACAATCTAAATATTTAAAATGAGGATGTGTGTATGAGAGTCTTTGTCTAGAGCCTTGATGGCGGGGTTAGGAAATGGTTTAGGGGATTGACCTCTAGATCTATTGCTGGGATTGAGTCTCTAGATGATGTTTTCTTGAGACAATGGGGGGATAAAAAGGACTGTATGTATTATATTACATATTTTGGGCCCCTAAAGAGAAAGAGGGAGAATCTGTCTTTGACTTCTCCAAGAGATTCAACAAAATGTACAATAAGATCCCTGTTGAGATAAATCCTATTGAAGCCTCTACCAAAATTACTTATGCTAGTGCTTTCGATCCTGATTTCTGCCTCCTGTTAAGAGAGAGAAGAGAGACCTCCTTGGCTCATATGCAAGATGCATCCCTCGAAGTAGAGTCTAATGTGTTGGTAGTTGACTGACTTAGGAATAAAGCTAACAAAGACAGAGGAAGGGGGATATCTAAAGCCTCAACCTCTAGTTCCTCTGGCCCCCACCCTCAAGTAGATGAATTGACGAAGCCAGTGAAATATCTTTCGGAAGAAATGGAGAAGATGAAATTAGAAGGGGATAAAAGTTATAAGAGTGCCCAGAATGATGATAACAAAGGAAATTTTAGAAGACCTAATATTTCCTCTCAGATACTCCCAAGAGAGCCTCATAGCAGAGAGAGGGATGATCAAAAAATCTAGACCCCTCTCCAAAATAACCTTCTTACTGATGAGGAAGGAGAGGAAGAAGAGCTTGAACCTGAGATCCATTTCCATGGAGACACCTCCCCATTTCCCCATTTGACCCAATATGCATATGAGGAGTCCCTCATGTACGACCAAATAAATGAGTTGAAGACAGAGAAAATACTACCTTCAACACTCCTTGGGGCACATTCATGTTTGCCAAAATGCCCTTTGGATTGATGAACGCAGGAGAAACCTTTCAACAAGCTATGGACATCACCTTCATTGGAGAAAGGGATAAATTTGTAGTCATCTATCTGGATGACATTAAAATCTTTTCCAGGTTTGATAAAGAAAACTGTCAATATCTGAGAAAGGTCTTCTCAAAATGCGGAAAATTTGGTCTCTGCCTCAATCCAAAAAAGCCTCTATTTTCTATACAGGAGGGAAAACTGTTGGGCCACATAGTATCAGCAGATTGGGTCTGGATCGATTCAAGTAGGGTAGAAGCCATTCAAACCTTGTCACTTCCCAGAACCAAGAAGGAAGTTCAGTCTTTCTTGGGAAAAATTAATTTCTTGAGAAAGTTTGTTCCAAAATTTTCAGAAGTAGTAAAGCATATCACGACCATGCTCAAGAAGAGAAATGAAGTAAAAATGACTACCGAGTCCATAGATTCCTTCAACCGAATAAAGAATACATTGACTGAGGCACCTGTGTTAATCAGTCCTGATTATTCCAAGGAGTTTCTAATTTTTTCCTTTGCTTCTTTTGATACAGTGGAAGTTGTTTTATTGCAAAAGAATGTTGAAGGGTTGGAGCATCCTATGTCATTTTTTAGCAGAGCACTGAGGGACGCAGATATAAAATATGAAATCATGGAGAAGGAGGCCTATGATTTGGTGAAGGATATCAAATATTTCAGATTCTATGTTTTGCATTCAAAGGTCATTGCATATGTTCCTTCAACTTCTGTGAAGGAAATTCTCATTCAGCCTGACATAGACGGAAGAAGGAGCAAGTGGATTTCCAAAATCCTTGAATTTGATCTGGAAATAAATCCCACCAAACTACTTAAAGGCCATGGTTTAGCTGAGATATTGGCTGAATCTAATTGCGAAGCTTTGGGAGTTAACTCCATCGACACTTTATCAGAAAATCAACAAGCTGAGTTGTCTCATACAGGCCCACAAATCAACCCTCCATTGGAAGAATGCATCTGGTACAAAGACATCATATTCTTTCTACAGGAGTTAAGGCCCCATGATGGTATGGGGAAAAGAAAGGAAAGATCTCTAAATCTTAAAGAAATTATATATTTCCTTATTGATCATGTCTTATATTGGAAGGACCCTCTAGGAGTGTTTTTGAGATGTCTAGACCCACCAGAAGCCCAAAAGATTATGTTTGATTTTCATGACAACATGTGTGGGGGGCATCATTTATGGAGAACTACAACATATAAAATTCTTAGGGCTGGATATTTCTAGCCTACTCTATTCACTAATGTCTATGCAAAAATCAAGGCTTGTGTTAAATGTCAAAAATTCTCTGGAAAACAACAACTCAAGTCTTTTCCATTGAATCTTGTGGTATCTTTAGGACCCTTTCAGCAGTGGGGCCTTGATTTTATTGGGGAAATTAATCCTACTTCAAGTGGAAAACACATGTGTTTCTTGACTGCCACTGATCACTTTACCAAATGGATAGAATCTATCCCCAAAAGGAGTGCTTCTCACAAAGTAATCATTGGTTTTCTTCAAGATATTATGGCAAGGTTTGGTTTTCTGAACGAAATCATCATTGACAACGCTACATCCTTCAAGGCCAAGCCATTGATCAATTTTTGTGAGTAGTTCAGAATTGCATTGATTCACTCTACCCCATATTACCCCCAAGGGAATGGATTGGCAAAATCCTCTAACAAGAGCCTTATAAATATTATCAAAAGACCGCTAAAGGACAACAAGAAAGAATGTTGTTCAAAGCTCAATTTTTCTCTATGGGCTGATAGAATGACAACAAAGAGGTCTTTTGGTGTCTCTCTTTTTCAACTTGTGTATGGGATTGAGGTCATCTTTCCTTCTTAGCTTGCCCTTCCCATGGAAAAATTCTTTCAGGACTGCCAAGGAGAGCCTGGTGATATGATCAGAAGAATATAACAGATGGTAGAAGTGCAATAGACTAGAGATAAACTGATGGAAAAAGAACATGAGCATCAGCAAAGGATAAGCAAGATTTTGATAGGAGAGTAAGAAAAGAGGATTTCAGGCTGGGAGATCTAGTACTTAAATGAGATGCACCCAAACAGGACAACAGAAAGCATGGTAAATTTGATTCCCTTTAGATTGGACCCTTCAAATTTTCTGAGGTATTTCCAAATAATACTTACAGGTTATAGAATTTGGAGGGATCTGAAGTTTTTGGTGGCCCTGTTAATGGGCATTTTCTGAAGAAGTTTTTTGTTTGAGCCATGGGTGGCTCCTTCATGTCATTGTAAATATCATTTTTATTTCTGTTTTAGTCGTTGACTCCACAACCCAACTAAGGCACTGAAGCTACGAAATAGTCTTTAGATCCTCACAAGGAGGAATCTATCCCCCATGGAGCCTAATGTTAGCACAATGTTGTAAAAGGGGTGTTTTTCCCTTAGGAAAGGACACCATGGTGAAGTTGTGCACATAACGGGGATAAAAAAACCCACTTTCTACCTTTTACCCTACGTTTTGGGCCCAGGCACGTTGTGCTAAGAGGCATGTAGATCTGGGCGGTTGCGATATGTGTGTTCAAATATACGATGCACAATCCTAGTCAGACCCCCCCCTGAGCATTCTACCTTTAACGAGGGGGGAGGGTTTGAGAAGGTGGTTTTCTGGTGTGGGACCAACACTAACATGGTGCCTTCTCATGATGATCAGACCCCCCTTCTCATTCCTTCTTACCACTCCTCCCCCCCTCTGAGAAAGCCTCTTACTGCCTCCACTTACTGCCTTCCTCTCCTGTCAACACTTGTCCCCCACTCAGTCTCTCTCCTCGTCTGTCACATCTCCCACACTCTCTCCACCTCTCACTCCCTCACACCTATCCTCCACTCATCATCCTCCCAATCTATCACCATCCTTCCTTTGTACCTCACCCTCTCACCTCCTTCCATGTGTCTAGTATTCCCTATTACCCCCACCTTAGCTGGTCGTCCCCACCTCGTTTAGCCACCGGATCTCCCCTTCTTCCTCCATGTCACCTTCCAGTGCCACATCACCTCTGCACCTTTACACCTCAATGCTCGCGTTCAGTTGCCCATGCTTTCCCAGTCACCATTATGTCATTGTGTCTTTCCACATGACTTCCCATTGCCTCATTGATTCCTCATCAACTCCACCTTCTCCCACCTTCCTGTCTTCCCTGCAAGCATCCAACAAAGAAAAGGCAGTGAAGGAGAGGTCACCACATCTTCCAAGTGTAGACATTGAACCTTCCCACTCATATTATGATGAAGAAGTTAATGAAAATAAGGAAGGTGGTTGAGACATTGTCTCCTTCCATAAATAGAAGGCCAAAAAGGGACAAGTTGCAGAAGCAAGTTGTCAATCCATTCTGACAAAGATCATGTCTGACAGAAGACTGCATGGGCATTTTGATCAACGTCTACATGCGCAGTTTGACAGATAAATTCATCAATGCAAAGCCTTGAACACGCGACATGATCACCTCTCAGGCATTTGGAGCAAGTTTTGAGTATATGTAGGAATTTTTTCCATTTTTTTAGTGTCGATGGTAGAGCTAAGCTCCCAATTGTAAATTTTTAATGAAAATTCTGGTTCTCTGGTCATGTATTTAATTTGAGACTTCTTGTTTAATGACAGTCAGTTTTCTGTTCCACCTCTTTTTCCTCTAAGACTGAAAGACTCAGGGATGGATGATCTAGTCGAGTGTTGTAACTGTATTGTGATGTATGTTTGATTGTAGTGTTGTTATAGCATTTTCAGTTTCCTGAAGTTTTGAATCTAAGAGGATCTTGCATTCAAATCTTTTCCTCCTTAGGTTGCTGGAAGACTGGATGTCCATAGAAGACCTTTAAATTTTCTCCTCAAGTTATTCCTCCTGCTCACCCTTACTTCAACTTATGTTTTGAAGTTACATCAAGACCTCATCTTCTTGTGCATACCAACCCCGTTTTCTGAGTTAAAGTGATATCATCCTGAGTTTGCATCCATTAGACCCCCCTTAAATTTATTGATTGTGACATAAAAACTGATGGGTACTAGGCTTACATATGCCACAATATAGAGGTGACTTCTAGTGCTAACAACATGAATTAGGATATGTGTAGATCTAAGAAAGTTGAATGATGCATGTT
This sequence comes from Picea engelmannii, assembly GCA_009831015.1. Classification (NCBI taxonomy): domain Eukaryota; kingdom Viridiplantae; phylum Streptophyta; class Pinopsida; order Pinales; family Pinaceae; genus Picea; species Picea engelmannii. The sequence continues at coordinate 51,086 of ML797550.1, forward strand.
TACATGACCTATTTCCTACACCTTTTCCATATGAAGTGTTATCACTGAAATTTCGTCTGCACATGGCGACAAGAACTCCACATCATCAAAACAACAATGAATTCATTCATGGCACTGAATTAAGTTCACAACATTCCAGAAGGGTCAAAAACTATACAAAGTAACCAAAAATTGAAGGGCACTTTAAAGCAGCTTGATGCGCGCGCATATGCGCGGGACAAAAACGTGTTACTAGCGCATGCGCGCCCGACGCGCGCCTGTCAACACAAAAACCCGTGCATATGCTAATACGACGCATTAATTGCATAAGTCGGCCTCCCGACCGCCTATGGACCGGCCCCCAAGATGATTTGACCCTCGAATCAGAGTCGGCTCTGCAAATTCGGTGAGTTAATGGCTTAAGTGAACCCTAAACAGGTCCGTGTTCACACCGGAAGTTGGTTACGTGACCGCCTGGAAAAATGCTATAAATAGCCGTGAAGACTCACTGTTTTAGCAGAGAATTCGAAGCAAAGTTATGCTGTCCAGATGATTCAGAGCTCAGTCTTTGACAAGCAATCCATCAGCGGCCTAACCCAGAGTTCTTTCACCACTCCGTTCAGTTCTATTCATTTTGTAAGGAAAGCATTGTGTTGAGGGCTCCGAAGGACCTTCCGCTGGAG